>JAAALK010000080.1:49253847-49471480 GCA_019279435.1 Zizania palustris
GAGGGGAACATACTCCGCCTTGTATAATATACCGTTGATTAACTGATAGTTTCTTGCTCTGAGCTTTAATCTTGACAATTGGGGCTCTTCGGCAAATTTGTTCCTCCTTGCAAGAGTTCTATGATCGAATCTTTCCAATCTGCACTAGGAATGCAAGAATCTCTGCAGAAGCACTTGTGGCACCGAAGGTACATTGAGCTCCTCATAGAAAGCTTCGTCAGGCACATCCACAGCTCCGCAGCAGCCTTCGCTAAATGTCCGCTGCACGTTTTCAGCTCTTGGTATACTCCGAATGGAAATACCCTTGAAATGTGCTTCGATCTTGCGAATTTCTTCCAAGTACTTTGCAAGCCTGTGGATGTCGGACTTGAAAACTTTTGTCTACGTGCCCTGCTACTATCTGAGAATCGTTTTTTATATTATCCTTGTAGCCCCTAGAGCACGTGCTTTCCGAGTCCCAATAAAATTCCTTCGTACTCTGCTATATTATTGGTAGACTTAAAGTTGAGTCTTGCGGAGTACATTGCTCTTTGTCCTGACGGTGAAATCAATACTACCCCAATGCCTGCTCCGGATGCTTGGAAAGCCCCATCGGAGTAAATAGTCCAAACTCCGTCATCTGATTTCTCCGGAGTCAACTTCGTAGGTGGAGTCCACTCTGCTACGAAGTCTGCTAGGACTTGAGATTTGATAGCTGTCCTTGCCAGGAAAGATATGCCGAAGGGTGCTAGTTCTACTGCCCACTTTCCAATCCTTCCAGTGGAATCTTTGCTTCGGAGCATATCTCCTAGGGGATACGAAGTTGGTACAATTACATTATGAGCCAAAAAATAATGTCTTAGCTTCCTCGAAGCCATTATCAGAGCATAAACGAACTTCTCAAGTTCGGAGTATCTTGTCTTCGCTCCTGACAATGCTTCGGATACAAAATAGACAGGATTTTGGACCAACTTCCCATTGATATCCGCTTCTCTGACAAGGACCCGCGCTGACAGTTGAACCTGTAGCTACAAGATACAGAAGTAGGGTTTCGTCCGCAATAGGCACCGTAAGTGTAGCAAGATTGCTGAGATAATCTTTAATATCTTCGAAGCTTTTCTGACACTCCGGTGTCCATGCAAAATCTTCGGACCCTTTCAAAGCTTTAAAGATTGGCAAGCTCCTCTCCGCAGACCTTGATAAAAACCTGCTAAGTGCGGCCAAACGTCCAGTCAGCTTTTGCACTTGCTTTAAATTCTCCGGAGGAGCCATCTTCTGCAGCGCAGTTATTTGAGTAGGGCTAGCTTCAATTCCCTGCTTGAAACTAAGTACCCTAACAACTTTCCAGCCTTAGCTCCGAATATACATTTTTCGGGTTAAGACGGATCCCACATGCCCGAAGGCTATTGAATGTTTTCTGCTAAGTCTAGGCTATGTTGGTGCTTTAAAGCACTCTTTATTACAATATCATCCATATAGGCCTCCACATTGCGACCTAGTTGATGACCTAGAGCCTTAGCAACTAATCTTGAAAAAGTAGCCCCGGCATTTCTTAGGCCGAAGGGCATTCTTACATAGCAGAAGACTCCCGAAGGAGTTACAAAGCTCGTCTTGATTTCATCTTCGCGCTTCAACCATATTGATGATAACCAGAATACGCGTCGAGGAAGCTTAGTAACTCCGAACCTGCAGTGGAGTCAACTAGCTGATCAATTCGGGGCATGGGGTAGGGGTCACGTGGCACGCTTTATTCAAAGATGTGAAATCAATGCACATGCGCCACTTTCCGGAAGACTTCTTCCTGACGAAGACTGGGTTGGCTAACCATTCTGTATGGGCCACTTCTCTGATAATCCCAGCCTTCAACAGTTTTTCAACTTCGTCCTTAGCTAGAGCAGCTCTCTCTGCGGACATCTTCCGGAGCCCTTGTCGAACAGGCCGGGCCTTCGGGTTTACAAGCAAACTGTGCTCAATAATATCCCGATCGACTCCGGTGATATCTTCGTCAGACCAAGCGATGACATCCAAATTTTCTTCTACGACCTTTTCCAAGGAAGTTGCAACTTCAGGAGGTAAATCTTTACCAATTGAAATGTGTATTCTTTACCATCTTTGACAATGACCTTCGTTGCAATCTCTCCTTCGGGACTTGGTCGTGGAAATGACTTCTTTGAAGCTTCGAGGAGGCTGAAAAAATTTCTTCATTATCTTGGACACTGTTTACTTGCCTCGGATCAAGAGGAGGACCATGACCATATTCTGCCCTCCGAGCCATGGCTTGATCTCCGAAGATTGTCAGGACTCCTGCTTGTGTGGGCATCTTCATGCACAAGTAGTTGTGATGCGCCACAGCTCCGAACTGATTCAACATGCCCCGTCCGAAGATGACATTATAAGCATACGGGGCATCTACCACATCAAAGATAACTTCTTCAGTTCGTGCTAGTAAACCTTCTCCGAAGGTTACTTCCAGGCCTATCTGGCCAAGTGCATCAAGCGGAGGTCCTGCGAAGCCTTGCAGAGGACGAGCCGCTGGGAGAAGATGCTTCCGGAAATGCATAACTGATCGAAGGCTTGCACAAAAATGATATCTGCCGAACTACCTCCGTCAATTAGCACCCTTCGGACTTCAGTCCCTGCAATATCAGCAGTAATAACCAATGGATCTGCATGCGGGAACTTGATACCAGCTGCATCCTCCGCAGAGAAAGATATTGGAACATGAGACCACTCCGGCATTGCAGCTGCAGATGACGAAGTCCCAATGTGGCCTACTTCTTGAACGTACTCTCTTCGCTGTCTCTTGGACATGCTTCCGAGGGTACCTCCTCCGGAGATAGGGAGAACTACTCTCTTTCCTCTATCTTGCCCTTCCTCTTGCTTCGGAGGTGGCATAACATTGGCCACCGGAGGGTGCCTTGCAGCATCAAAATTTTCTATCCGCGCCACAGCCTGGACCGGCTCCGGGCGCACTGCTGCTGCTGGACTTTGGTCGGTACTACCTCGACCCGAAGTTCTCTCCAAGTATTCTCCCCGAAGGGTAAGAATAGCCTTGCAAGTGTCAGTTGCATGGCTTCGATTCTCTCCATGAATACAGCAAAAAAGGGTCTGGCCCTTGCCAGCCGTTTTCCCTGGCGGCCTCCAGCCGCTGGACTTGTTCCCCGCAGACTGTGGAGCTCTTGGTGCAAACTTCTGTGGGGGTGCAATGTTTAAGACTTCAGAGCGAGGGTGCTTTTGCCCTCTTCTTCTATCATGTTGCACTTCGAAGACTGGTTCTTGCGGCTGTGCCGAAGTCTTCAACTCTGCTTTAACTTCCATCAATACTGTCGAAGTAGCAGTAGTCCTCCGAAGCCAACCTTCTTCTGACTTCGAGTACTCCTCGAAGTACGACATCAGCTGTGATACGGTGGTGATGCTCTTCCGATGCAGTTTATCCAGAAGGCCTTTATGACTGACGCCTTCCCGAGCCGCATCAACCACCGAGGATGTGGACAGCCCCCGAATTTGCGACTTCGTGTGAGCGAAGCGCTTGAAGTACTGCCTCAATGTTTCTCCGGGGAGCTTCTTCACTTGGAAAAGGCTTCCTGTTGACATGGGGGGCACGAAGGTGCCCTGAAAGTTACTTATAAACTTCCTCTTCAACTGTGACCACGAAATGATTGATCCTGGCTTTAAAGACCAGAACCATCTCAACGCCACTCCTTGAAGAGCTAATGGGAAGCACTTCGCCATAGTCTCTCTGTCTCCGCCGCTAGCCTCAATCGCTAGGGCATAAGAACAGCGCAAACTCACTGGGATCTTCGTGTCCGGCATACTTGCAGAGCTTCGAAGCTTTGAACTTCGGATCGAAGCGAACCTTCTGAAGCTCAGGATGCAACGGAGATTCATTGTCGTAAGAGGCGTTCTCCGGGGCTTCGGGATAACCAAGATCGTCGTCTTCAGGCACTTCGGGGATAGCTGGGGTGGCTTGAGAACGAAGCCTGTTCGCAGCCTCTTGTCGCCACCTCGCTACCTCAGCTTGAAGATTGGCCATTTGAGTGGCCATGTCTCCAAAGCTATCTTCATCTCCTCCGGAAGGACCTTCCGGGTCTTGAGAACTGGTATGATCAGTTCGAATTGGAATGGAGGGTGGCAGAGTGGCTCCGGGCGGTCGGAGTATGGAAGGGGTTGGCGGAGAGGTTTCGTATCCTCGAGGGATAGAAGCCCCTTGCGGAGTTTGAGGTGGAGGGATAGTCGAAGACCCTCCGACTTCGACTGTGTTGAAGGGTATCTCTCCGGAGATCCGAGAGGACTTCCGAGTGGGATTGCGAGGTGCGCTCCGCTTAGGAGGCATGATCGAAGAAGTTGGTAGAGAACGAAGTTTTTTGGACTATTATCCCACGGACGGCGCCAACTGTTGGCGTAAAAGATTACGCTAACAGGTTTCTGTAGAAGAGAAACTAACAAACGAAGTGTTTGCGAAGAGAACTGTTCTAAGCCTCCGAAAGGATAATAACTTAGAATAGTTCGAATGTGTGTATTGAATAACTTGTATTCGGTCCCTATTACAGGGTGAAATGGGGGGTATTTATAGGCCTAAACATTAAGGAAAAGACCCATTTACCCCTCTATTACAACCGACATTAAGGAAACTATTCGGTTTCCTTAATAGGGCTAAAATGGTAAAAGACTAATCTAATAGGATAGAAGATAAGTCTTCCATCTTAGCTGGCAGAAAAGATCCTGAAGGGCTTTGGTTCGAAGACATACTTCGAACTAGTGCCTGTCTTCGGGCTTCGAACGAGGTTCTGGGCATCTTCGAAGATGGTCTTCGGACAATCTTCGAACTGGTTGACTGCCTTTATGCTGCTTCGGCAATAACCCCGAAGAGGAGATATTTTCCCCCAACAGGCATAAAACCACCTCAGGACCCAATCGGTGTACCATCTAGCATTGATGGCCTTAGCAGGAAATTGCAAGGCATATTCATCACGAAGCCTAAAATTAATGCTTCCGAAGGAAACCACCACTTTCTCGCCTCCGGAGCCTACGAAGGTCTTCGGCTGACAAGTTGCTCTATGAAGCGCAGCAAAGATTTCAGCCCTCCCCTCACAACCTTCGGCTCTCAGTGCCCACTCGAAGATAGCTAATCTAGCTACAGCATTCGGAGATAGCTGGGGGAGGGTTACATGAAACAGGTCCAGTACTTCGGCCAAGAAATCCACAGCAGGGAGGCCCAAGCCCGCTTCGAAAAAAAGCTTCGAACACTACAACCTCTCCGGGTCTTGGTGATGGAATCGATTCTTTGCCCGGTTTCCGAATCATAACACCATCACTAATCTTTCCCCCTGTTGTGATTGCCAAAGATTCTTTCTTGCAGGTAGACGGCCCCAACTCAAAAGATTGATCCAAGTATTTAGTCGATGGTGGGCACAGACCTTGGTCATCGGGGATTTGGGGATTTCTCCCCCCTGCCGCCATGGATGTTGCCGCCTGCATCGAGGGTGTCGCCGCCAATGTTGCTGCTGCTGCTGCTGCGGCCGCCTGTTGCCGAGCCAAGGCCGAAGGAGGCGCAGATCCCTTGGTCTTCACCATCGCGATTGCTGGATTGATCTGAGGGAATGGAGGCTAGGGCTCAAGAACTCAAAAGCTAGGGCTCAAGAACTCAAAGGGCTCAAAAGCTTTTAACTGGGAGAAAGCGGTGAAAAGGTAATCGGGTAAGTTTTGGGTTCTTTATTTATAGCATAATCGTTCCGTTGGTTACCGTTTGGGCTCTGCCCTTTCGCATTCCCGCCCGTTATTTTCCTCCGGAAATAACGCATCACATAACTTCCGTTAGAAACAGGAACTAACGGCTATTTTTTCTAAGTCTAAAAGACTTTCGAACTTCCTGAATCAGTTCTAAGATAGTTCGAAAAGTAATTACCTTACGACTGATTCGAAGTTCATATCTTCATGCATTTCGAAGATAAAATAAAAACCAATAACCCCTATGATTGGTTATCTTTTCTTTTCGTATACTGCTCTCCTAACGTTACAGGTCAAACGGAGAAGCGTATTCGAGGGGCTACTGTTGGGGGAAAATATCTCCTCTTCAGGGTTATTGCCGAAGCAGCATAAAGGCAGTCAACCAGTTCGAAGATTGTCCGAAGACCATCTTCGAAGATGCCCAGAACCTCGTTCGAAGCCCAAAGACAGGCACTAGTTCGAAGTATGTCTTCGAACCAAAGCCCTTCAGGATCTTTTCTGCCAGCTAAGATGGAAGACTTATCTTCTATCCTATTAGATTAGTCTTTTACCATTTTAGCCCTATTAAGGAAATCGAATAGTTTCCTTAATGTCGGTTGTAATAGAGGGGTAAATAGGTCTTTTCCTTAATGTTTAGGCCTATAAATACCCCCCATTTCACCCTGTAATAGGTACCGAATACAAGTTATTCAATACACACATTCGAACTATTCTAAGTTATTATCCTTTCGGAGGCTTAGAACAGTTCTCTTCGCAAACACTTCGTTTGTTAGTTTCTCTTCTACAGAAACCTGTTAGCGTAATCTTTTACGCCAACAATATCATCTTTGGTGGCTCTTCTCATGCTTTGGTTGCCGAGTTTGCAGATGCCATGAGCAGGGAGTTCGAGATGTCCATGATGGGCGAACTCACATTTTTCCTTGGTTTGCAAATCAAGCAAAGAAAACAAGGTACCTTCGTCCACCAAACAAAGTACACCAAGGACCTGCTCAGGAAGTTTGACATGGCCGATGCGAAGCCACTCGCCACTCCAATGGCTACATCTGTAGCATTGGATCCTGACGAAGATGGAGAAGCCGTAGATCAGAAGGAGTTCCGAAGCATGATCGGTTCCCTCCTCTACTTGACTGCTACGAGGCCGGACATACACTTCACAGTGTGTCTGTGCGCTCGTTTTTAGGCTTCACCACGAGCTTCGCACCGCCAAGCGGTAAAGCGCATTCTCAGGTATCTCAAACATACCCTTGAGTTCGGCATTTGGTATTCAGCGTCTTGCTCTTTGTGTCTTCGAGGTTATTCCGATGCGAATTTTGCTGGGTGTAGGATTGATAGGAAGAGTACCTATGATACTTGCCATTTTCTGGGTACTTCTTTGGTTTGCTGGTCTTCCCGCAAACAGTCTAGTGTTGCACAATCGATGGTTGAGGCCGAATATGTTGCTGCAGCTAGCTGTTGCTCTCAGATTTTGTGGATGGTTTCCACTTTGCGGGATATCGGGTTAGATTATAAGAGTGTTCCACTTTTCTGTGATAACACTAGTGCTATTTGTATTGCAAACAACCCGGTTCAGCACTCCAGAACCAAACACATTGATGTGCGATATCATTTTCTCAGAGATCATAATGAGAAGGGTGATATTGAACTTCAATATGTTGATACCCAACACCAGCTAGCCGATATTTTCACGAAACCCCTCGATGCTTCTCGATTTGCCTACTTGCGTGGGGAACTTGGCATTTGTCACCCTTACGGCATTTTGTGAGGGGGAGCTGTTTTAGATTGATGTGAATATGCTAAGTATGTGTGAAATTGCATTTACATCTTTTGCACCTATATGCCTATTATTAATTCATGAATCATGTCAGCTCAGCTCTATTTAATATATCTAAAACATAATGTGCATGATGTTTCTTTCCAAAATCAAATCATGCTCACTGCTTAGTCTTGGATCTAGCATGTTTAGGCAAAACTGCTTTAGCTATCCTTTATCTGCTTGATAGCAAGACTCCTTTTCTCTGGATGCTAAACATTGCAACTTAATAAATTGTTCTACATACTCATGGATATTCATCAAGTGCTAAACATTTTGTTCACTTAATCAAAATCCCAAAAATCAATGACTTGCATGCTTCACAGCAAAAAGATCCAGGTGGGTTTGTTTGTCGCACTACTCTATTCTAGTCTGCTTACCATTGCATGTTGGTCTGAACTGGAATAGCCTAGTGTATGCCAAAATCATTGCTTTAAGCTTCTGATGGCTTTCATGCCTAGGCTTGGCCTGATTGGAAAGCATAAGGTGGCCAAACAAATAACCCCTGGCATTATAAAAAGCACAACAAATTTTTTGATCCTCAAGTTTGCTTTTAAATGCTCCACTTGAACTGGACTTGTTTGTCTAGAGTAGAAATTGACTAGCTTTGCGCAGTCCCTGCTTTTACTTGTCTAGTTTTCAGTGATTAAGTGGTGATGCTTTTATTTCAAAATGATAAAATCACATGATGTCATCATGTTTTTAGAGGATGTTAAATTGAGCTGAGCACATGATAATTGGTATTCATATTGGCATATTTTTGCTTTATATGTCTTTGCAATTCTGCCCATTTCGAAGCTATGCATCTTTTACATGCTCCTTGATGCTTGCATTGCCAAAGGGGGAGAAATTTTTGAGTTCTCTGCTGCAAAGGGGGTAAAATTACTCAGGGGGAGTTTTTATGAGCTTTTATCTTGCAAAGGGAAGTTTTGCCGAAGGGGCTTTTACTCTTTTGAAAAGGGGGAGGAAAATTCTTTTGTCAAGTGACATGATTTGGCTCGTTTCTGAGTTTTTATGGTCACTTGTGTGCTGAAATTTTTCAAATTTTCTTGAAATTGAATTTGGTTGTCAATGCACTCATCAAGGGGGAGATTGAGAAACCAAGGGTTGGTTTCGGAGTCTGTGATGAGTGATTGATAGATTTTACCCTCTGATTCGAAGGGGTCCCTCCGAAGGGGTTCGGAGGTTGTTTCACCGAAGGGTTCGGTGGGTCTGTTTGCTGCAGCTGTTGCAGCGGAGTGTGCCTGTCGGGGGGGTCCGACAGTACATGATGACTGGGTTGTACCGAAGGTCTCGGTACTTTGGGCGGTACACCGGAGTTTGTTTCGGAGTTTGTGATGAGTGATTGACAATATTTACCCTCTGTTTCGAAGGGGTTCGGAGGTTGGTTCTCCGAAGGTGTTCGGAGGGTGTTTCACCGAAGGGTTCGGTGGGTTTGGTTGTTGCAGCTGTTGCAGCGGAGTGTGCCTGTCGGAGGGGTCCGACAGTACACGATGACTGGGTTTGTACCGAAGGTCTCGGTACTTTGGGCGGTACACCGGAGTGTGTGCCGAAGGTTGCTTACCCGGAGAGGTCTCCGGGGTACTGGATACACTTGTCTGCTTGTCTGTGGTGCGCAGGGGACTTTGGAGGCGACCGACGGTTCGTAGCAAGTGAACCTGGGTCAAGCGAGAGGCTTGATGCCAGGGGAGCGGGGAGCTCCGTCATGAAGGCTGCGAAGGGGTCGAGGTCGGACCTCGGGTTGAGGTGCACCAGGAGAAGGCAGTAAGTGAGGAGCGTGGCTCCGGGTGAAGGTACTCCGAGACGAAGTCCTCGGAGGCAAGGCACTTCGAAGGGTACTCTGGAAGGAGTGACTTCGGAGTATGGTGGATCAAGTCCTCAGCTGAGGCAAAGGTTTCGAAGTGTGCTCCGGAGGGAGACACTCGAAGGAATACCCGATGAAGGTCTCAGAAGTCGAGGTGCATCGAAGGCATGGTCCGGGTGAGGCTCGTCGAGGAGTGTGCTCGGGGAGAGACACTGCGACGAAGTTCTCATGGAATGCTTCATGCAGAGGCCTTGGACGAAGGAGGGACTTCGAAGGGTGGTACTCCGAAGGTGGGGCTTCGGAGTTGATGGGAGACTGGTCCCAATCTTCCGCTAGGTAAAGGATAAACTTGGGTTGGTGGAGAATCTCGACATTGGCGATCAAGGCTCCGGTCCGGCGGATCAAAACCTTGCAATTGTTACACCACTGTCTCCGTTGGTTATCAACCACGCAGGACGCGATTGACCTCGCCACGAAGGCTAATTCCTGCAAGCGAACCCAAGAACACAAGCAAGAACAGGAAGGATACAAATCGAATGCCAAATCACAGACAAACGATGATAAGGTGAGGTTTCACAAACGCCAATGCAGCAGCCAATCGGTCCGGTGCAAGAGGCGGGATCTAAACACAACAATGTAGATGCAAACAAAGCAAAACCTAACCCTAGAGGCGGCTGGCGTGAGAATATATAGGGCGGCAGCCTGTGGAAGGTGAACAGACACGGGCTGTGGGCTAGAAGACGTACAGACTCAGACTATGGGCCAACATGGCCCAGTTTTGTCACGCAGGACTGTTTAAATCACACAGAACGACTCGAGACTCCAAATGAGGTTAAACCAACGGCAAACGATCCTTCTTCTCCTCAGCTTTCCAAAAAGTCAAAGAACGCGTCAATCGAACTTCGTATGAGGAAGTTATGCCCATTTTGGTGCATGGTGGTCGATGTAGTCCAAAATCTTGACTTCAAAACATCCGTGCGACTTCGTCTTCAACTCCAACTCTTCTATTCCATCTCTCATGTTCCTAAGCAACAAAATATCACTAGAATTCAGTAGCATCCCGTCCAAACAAATATAATCAAAATTGCTAAGGAAAGAATTAACCTCATGGTTCAAGCGACGGGCATGGGCGCGTGTGATTGGTCCTTGTAGTTGATTTGTAGGTGGAGGCTCCATGTGTGTATCATGTGAAGTGATGTCCTCATCATCCTCCCCCTCTTGAATTGGAGTCGTCCTCGACTCAAGCTCATCGTCAGCTCCCAAATAGGGTTTTAAATCATCAGCACGGGGCATCAATTTAAACTTTCTCAAATCAGGAAAACGATCATTGCGCAAGTACAACCAAACAAGATCTCCTGGTTTGAAAAACATCTTCTTTCTTCCTTTATTTGTATTTTGAGCAAAATAGCGTGCTTTCTTTTCTATAACTTCCTTGGTCTTCAGATGCATAGCTTTCACAAACTCTGCACGCTTAGTTGCTTCCATGTTTGCTCTCTCTTGAAAAGGAAGTGGCGGCAAATCAAGTGGTGTGATTGGCTTAAAACCATCCACCACTTCAGACGGGCACAATTGTGTTGTTGAGTGAACAGCTCTATTGTATGCAAATTCAACATGTGGAAGGCAGTCCTCCCATTCTTTCAAGTTCTTCTTAATCATTGTTCGCAGCAACATGGAGAGTGTACGGTTTACCACCTCTGTTTGACCATCAGTTTGCGGGTGACAAGTTGTTGAAAACAGCAATTTTGTGCCAAGCTTGGCCCACATTGTCTTCCAAAAGTAACTCATAAACTTCACATCATGATCTGAAATAATGGTTCTAGGCATCCCGTGCAATCTCACAATTTCCCTGAAAAATAAATCAGCAATATGTGAAGCATCGTTGGTCTTGTGACAGGGAATAAAGTGTGCCATTTTAGAAAACCTATCCACTCTTACAAATATGGAGTCTCTCCCCCTCTTTGTCCTAGGCAATCCCACAATAAAGTCCATGCTAATATCTTCCCAAGGTGCACTAGAAACAGGAAGTGGAGTATACAAACCATATGGGTTAAGTTTGGACTTAGTTTTATGGTATGTGGCACAACGCTGCACAAATCGTTCAACATCTCTCCGCATCTTTATCCAATAAAAATTATTGGACAGCAGGGCCAAAGTCTTTTCTCTCCCAAAATGTTCCATTAATCCACCGCCATGTGATTCCTGCAACAACAGCAAACGTACGGACGAATCTAGAACACATAGCTTGTTAGCATGGAACAAGAACCCGTCATAAACATGAAATTTTTTCCAGCCTTTCCCATCATTACATTTAGTGTATGGTTCAACAAATTCTTTATCTACAACATACAAATTTTTCAAACTTTCCAAATCTGGAACATTAATATCAAGTTGAGATAAAAGAACAATCCTACGAGACAATGCATCAGCAACCACACTTTCTTTGCCATTCTTGTATTTCACAATGTATGGGAAAGATTCAATAAATTCAACCCTTTTAACATGTCTACGGTTCAGTTTAGCTTGCCCTCTCAAATATTTTAGTGCTTCATGATCAGAATGTATAATAAATTCCTTAGGCAAAAGGTAATATTGCCAAGTTTCAAGCACACGCACTAAGGCATATAATTCCTTATCATAGGTAAAATAATTCAATTGTGGACCATGCAATTTCTCACTAGAATAGGTCACGGGTTTACCTCCCTGTAGCAGCACACCTCCTATTCCAACACCACTAGCATCACATTCTAACTCAACAGGCTTACTGAAGTCGGGTAGATGAAGTAGAGGTGCACGTGTAAGGCGATCCACTGGTGTGGCAAAAGCTTGTTCTTGTGCTGGCTACCAAGTAGAAGTAACTCCCTTCTTGGTCAACTCAGGTAAAGGACCGGCTATGGTGCTGAAATCTTTCACAAAACGCCGGTAGAAACCTGCAAGACCAAGAAAACTACGTACTGCAAGGTTAGTTTTAGTTGCATGCATGACACATCCTTTCAGATTAATAACTTGTGATGAGGAAGGAGAAACAACTTTGTCTTTTTGTTGCCTCGAAAGTGTTTTAGGTACTTGCTGATTTTCAGAAAGTTGTTTGCTCTTTTGTCCGTCCCTAGCACATTTTTCTTGTTCAAATTTCACAATTTCAGCAGGAGTCATAGGAAGCAATGTAACTTTCTTTCCTTTATACATAAATGTGTACTTATTGCTCCTACCATGGTGTGTAGCATCAGTATCATATACCCAAGGTCTACCAAGTAATAGAGAACATGCTTGCATTGGTACTACATCAAATTCAGCAACTCCGAAGTATGTGCCAATGGAAAATTCGATGTGAGCAGTTTGTGTTACCATGACCTTACCGCTATTGTTGAACCATTGCACGTGGTAAGGGTGTGGATGTGCCCGTGTGGGAAGTTGAAGCTTAGTTACCACGTCGAGGCTCACCAAATTGTTGCAACTACTGCTGTCGATGATGACACGCGCACGACGGTTATTGACGAGGAAGAAGGTCTGAAATATATTGTTCCGTTGTGCCTGGTCGTCCTGGTCCATGTGAGTGCTCAAGTCACGTTGTACAATAAGTGCTGCCATGTTAGTGAAAAGACAAAACAACAAAGAATAATCCTTATGTAAACAGCTGGGTGGGGTGGTGGATGTGTGGTGGAAGCAATCCGTCAAGCACCTTACCCACGCTTGCAAGTGTTCTTACCACGCCGCAGTGAGGTCACCGGCCTACAGGTGATGAACCAAGTGGAGGTGGTGTGCAATTGCAAGAATTGAACCTGTCCTGACCAAGAGAAAGGTGTAGCTTGGAAGGCAAAGCGAGTAGCAAGGATTAGCGATAATAATAACAGTTAAACCAATTTCAATAAGTATTCCCTAGTACTCGTCAAAGTTGCTGGCCTTAGTGCTCCCAAGGTGAAAATTCAAGCAATAGAGGGAAACTATGTGCCCAAAACTCAAATGGAAGCAACACAGGCCAAATTCAGCTCTCTGCAGATCGGACAAGAGATCGGACAAGAGATCGGACAAGGGATTGGACAAGCAGAAACTGCCACTGAAACTGCCACTGCCTGCCACTGATCGGACAAGAGATCGGACAAGAGTTCGGACAAGCAACTAACAGGACCGCTTCTTTTTTTATATATTTTTGTTTCTCCTTTTTTTCACTCTATTTTTTTTTGAACAAGGATGACCAGAGATGCAACCACAAAAATTGGCACCTACAACTGAGGTGGGATGTGGCTCACAAAAATTCAAACAAGTTCGCTGTCCGGCGAGCAAAAACTTTGACCAATTTTTTTCTTTATCTTCCTGAATTTTTTTGGCGATTTTGGTGAGGGCTAACTGGGGAACTAGTTAGGGTACCCCCCCAAATTGGGTCAGGAACATGCTCAAAAAAATTTCAGATTTTTCTGCCAAACGAGCGAAAAGTTATGCCTGTTTTACTGAAGGGGGGTCACAAGAGTCGATGTGGAAAACAAAGTAGGGTTGCGGAAGGGGGGGGGTTTCGGTGGGGAATTTTTTTCTGAGACACAAGAACAACTACTACTCAAACGACACAGAGGGATGACTAAACCAGCAACAAGACTCGAAAAAGAACATGAACTCAACAAAGTTAAAACTGAAATTAAAATCGCAAGGCACAAAGGGGTTCTCGGTGGGGAATTTTTTTTGGTGCGGTTTTCTGGACTCTGGGTAAAACAAAAGCAGATCGAGATTACCTAACGGGAAAACTAAGCTCTGATACCAACTGATGGGAGACTGGTCCCGATCTTCTGCTAGGTAAAGGATAAACTTGGGTTGGTGGAGAATCTCGACGTTGGCGATCCAAGGCTCTGGTCCAGCGGATCAAAACCTTGCAATCGTTACACCACTGTCTCCGTTGGTTATCAACCACGCAGGACGCGATTGACCTCGCCACGAAGGCTAATTCCTGCAAGCGAACCCAAGAACACAAGCAAGAACAGGAAGGATACAAATCGAATGCCAAATCACAGACAAACGATGATAAGGTGAGGTTTCACAAACGCCAATGCAGCAGCCAATCGGTCCGGTGCAAGAGGCGGGATCTAAACACAACAGTGTAGATGCAAACAAAGCAAAACCTAACCCTAGAGGCGGCTGGCGTGAGAATATATAGGGCGGCAGCCTGTGGAAGGTGAACAGACACGGGCTGTGGGCTAGAAGACGTACAGACTCAGACTATGGGCCAACATGGCCCAGTTCTGTCACGCAGGACTGTTTAAATCACACAGAACGACTCGAGACTCCAAATGAGGTTAAACCAACGGCAAACGATCCGTCTTCTCCTCAGCTTTCCAAAAAGTCAAAGAACGCACCAATCGGACTTCGTATGAGGAAGTTATGCCCATTTTGGTGCATGGTGGTCGATGTAGTCCGAACCAGCGAAATCTTGACTTCAAAACATCCGTGCGACTTCGTCTTCAACTCCAACTCTTCTATTCCATCTCCCATGTTCCTAAGAAACAAAATATCACTAGAATTCAGTAGCATCCCGTCCAAACAAATATAATCAAAATTGCTAAGGAAAGAATTAACCTCATGGTTCAAGCGACGGGCACGGGCGCGTGTGATTGGTCCTTGTAGTTGATTTGTAGGTGGAGGCTCCATGTGTGTATCATGTGAAGTGATGTCCTCATCAGGAGTGAAGCAGGCTCCGGAGCGAGGCTGACTCGGAGTGAGGATGACTTCAGGTACTTCAGCCATGCATGGCTTCGGTACACGGACTGACGGAGTTTGAGCTGGGAGAAGCTGTGAAGCTGTGGTGGTCCACTCCGAAGGTGTTGGTGCGAAGGCCTAAGGGCTTTGACGGCTTCGGCTCAAAACCGTCACTGTATCGAAGGCTGACTTCGGTGAAGCAAAGGCCATCAGGCTCAAGGCTTCTCACCGAAGCTACCGCACCCCTCGCGTGCGAAGGGGGGCTTCAGAAAGGTCAAAGACTGTAAAGGCTGACAGTGTCTGCTCTGCAAAAAGCTGGCACTGTCCCCTCTGCAAAGCTGACAGAGAAGCCTCCAAATAAAGTAGACTACCTTTTGTACCCCTCTGTTCTGATGAGACAAAACCTTTGTAAACCCTAGGGGCAAATTAGTCAATTCACATGGGTGAATAGTGGCTATAAATAGTGGAGGCAGGGTAGGTCGCATTTAACACTTTGAGCATTCATTGTTGAGCTCCTGTATTAGCCACCACATACTTTGTATTCATCCCGTGATTTCATTTATTGTGTTCCTTGTTCAAGCAACGAAGCCCTGTGTCTGTGTTCATTTTATGCTTGAGCTCGTTTGCACACCTCGCTGCATGCTTTGATCGAAGCCTGTTTGGGCGAAGTGTGTTTGTGCAAAGTGTGCTTTTCATGTGCATTCGCTCTGTGTAACTGGAGGCTAGACCTCGCTGATTACTAGTGAAGCACTGATCGAAGCCCGCCTTTCTTTCCTTAGCAAAGTCTGTGTTGTGTGCGTTTTGATCTTCGAAGTACGAAGCCTAGCACCAGTTGTTGTCGCTAAGTATTTGGTCGAAGTCCTCGGAGGGTAGTCCGCTCTTGCGAAGGGTGAAGTGCGAAGCTTGCTCGAAGCACCCTATGTGCGGAGCTTGCACTGACTTAGCATAGTTGATTTTTTCAGGGTTGTGGGTGGAGCGAAGTCTTCTTGGCCTCGAACTTTTGCTCCTTGCGAAGCCTGTTTTCGGAGCTGTAAAATACCTCCGAACCAGACCTTCGAAGGTTGTGTTCGAAGTCTGTTCCGCAGTAGACTGAATTAAAACAGAAGGCTAGTTTTAGCCTGAAATTTTAAAAGCTCCCATTCACCCCCCTCTGGTCGCCGTTTCCGGTCCATCAAACACATTAACAATTTATGTGACACATAATTCACAAATAAAAAGTGAAAAAAAGCCGAAAAAATTACTTCGTTGGACGACGAGATGGGCGGCGACGACTGGGGGGCGGCGGCCGGAAGGGGGCGGCGATGGCCGGGAGGGGGCGCGGCGGCGGGCGGCACGGGGCGGTGGCCGGCGGGCCGCTGGCCGGGAGGGGGCGCGACGGCGGCGGCGCGGGCGCTGGCCGGAGGGGGCGCGGCGGAGCGGCGGCCGGCGCGGTGGCGCGGGGCGCCGGGGGCGGGCGGAGGCGCGGGTGCGAGGCGGGCGGCGGCGTGGGCCGAAGGCTGGTGGCCGGGGCGGCGGGCGGCCGGCGGGTGGGGCGGTGGCGCGGGCTGGGCGCGATAGGCTGCGGCAGGTGGTGTGCAGTGGGTGCGTACAGGGAGTTAGGTCTCCCTGTACGCGCGCACGGTTGGGGAAAAACCTCCTAACTTCCGCCGGCTTGCTAACTTCCGTCGGCTTTAATGCTGGCCGACGGAAGTTAGGGGGATCTGATCGGCCGCGAAAAAGTTTAGCCTATTGTTGGGGGAAAATATCTCATCTTCGGGGTTATTGCTGAAGCAGCATAAAGACAGTCAACCAGTTCGAAGATTCTCCGAAGATCATCTTAGAAGATGCCTAGAATTTCGTTCGAAGATCGAAGACAGGCATTGGTTCGAAGTATGTCTTCGAACTAAAGCCCTTCAGGATCTTTTCTGCCAGCTAAGATGGAAGACTTATCTTCTTTCTTATTAGATTAGTCTTTTACCATTTTAGCCCTATTAAGGAAACCGAATAGTTTCCTTAATGTCGGTTGTAATAGAGGGGTAAATAGGTCTTTTCCTTAATGTTTGAGCCTATAAATACCCCCCATTTCACCCTGTAATAGGGACCGAATACAAGCTATTCAATACACATTTACGAACTATTCTAAGCTATTATCCTTTCGGAGGCTTAGAACAGTTTGCTTCACAAACACTTCGTTTGTTAGTTTCTTTTCTACAGAAACCTGTTAGCGTAATCTTTTACGCCAACAGTTGGCGCCGTCCATGGGGAACCTAGTCCGAAAAACTTCGTTCTCTACCAACTTCTTACATCATGCCTCCTAAGCGGAGCGCACCTCGCAATCCCACTCGGAGGTCCTCTCGGATCTCCGGAGAGATACCCTTCGACACAGTCGAAGTCGGAGGGTCTTCGACTATCCCTCCACCTCAAACTCCGCAAGGGGCTTCTATCCCTCGAGGATACGAAACCTCTCCGCCAACCCCTTCCATACTCCAACCGCCCGGAGTCCCTCTCCACCCTCCATTCCGATTCGAACTGATCATACCAGTTCTCAAGACCCGGAAGGTCCTTCCGGAGAAGATGAAGATAGCCTTGGAGATATGGCCACTCAAATGGCCAACCTTCAAGCTGAGGTAGCAAGGTGGCGACAAGAAGTTGCGAACAGGCTTCGCTCTCAAGCCACCCCAGCTATCCCCGAAGTGCCCGAAGACGACGATCTTGGTTATCCTGAAGCCCCGGAGAACGCCTCTTACGACAATGAATCTCCGTTGCATCCTGAGCTGCAGAAGGTTCACTTCGATCCAATGTTCAAAACTTCGAAGCTCTGTAAGTATGCCGGAGATGAAGATCCCGGAGAGTTCGCGCGTTCTTATGCCCTAGCGATTGAGGCTAGCGGCGGAGTCAGAGACACTATGGCGAAGTGCTTCCCGTTAGCTCTTCAAGGAGTGGCGTTGAGATGGTTCTGGTCTTTAAAGCCAGGATCAATCAATTCATGGTCACAGTTGAAGAAGAAGTTTATAAGTAACTTTCAGGGCACCTTCGTGCCTCCCATGTCAACAGGAAGCCTTTTCCAAGTGAAACAGCTCCCCGGAGAAACATTGAGGCAGTACTTCAAGCGCTTCGCTCATACGAAGTCGCAAATTCGGGGGCTGTCCACATCCTCAGTGGTTGATGCAGCTCGGGAAGACGTCAGTCATCAAGGCCTTCTGGATAAACTGCATCGGAAGAGCATCTCCACAGTGTCACATCTGATGTCATATTTCGAGGAGTATGCGAGGTCAGAAGAGGGTTGGCTTCGGAGTACTGCTGCTACTTCGACAGTATTGCAAGAAGTTAAAGCAGAGGTGAAGACTTCGGCACAGCCGCAGGAACCAGTCTTCGAAGTGCAACATGATCGAAGAAGAGGGCAAAAGCACCCTCGCTCTGAAGTCTTGAATATTGCACCCCCACAAAAGTTTATACAGAGAGCTCCACAGTCTGCGGGGAACAAGGCCAGCGGCTGGAGGCCGCCAGGAAAAACGGCTGGCAAGGGCCAGACCCTTTTTTGCTGTATTCATGGAGAAAATCGAAGCCATGCAACTGACACTTGCAAGGCTATCCTTACCTTAAGGGGAGAATACTTGGAAAGAACTTCGGGTCGAGGCAAGTACCGACCGAAGTCCAGCAGCAGCGCGCCCAGACCCGGTCCAGGCTTTGGCGCGGATAGAAAACTTTGATGCTGCAAGGCACCCTCCGGTGGCCAATGTTATGCCACCTCCGAAGCAAGAGGAAGGGCAAGATAGAGGAAAGAGAGTAGTTCTCCCTATCTCCGGAGGAGGTACCCTCGGAAGCATGTCCAAGAGACAGCGAAGAGAGTACGTTCGGGAAGTAGGTCATATTGGGACTTCGTCATCTGCAGCTGCAATGCCGGAGTGGTCTCATGTTCCGATATCTTTCTCTGCGGAGGATGCAGCTGGTATTAAGTTCCCGCATGCAGATCCATTGGTTATCACTGCTGATATTGCAGGGACCGAAGTCCGAAGGGTGCTAATTGACGGAGGTAGTTCGGCAGATATCATTTTTGTGCAAGCCTTCGATCAGTTATGCATTTCCAGGAAGCAACTCCTCCCAGCGGCTCGTCCTCTGCAAGGCTTTGCAGGACCTCCGCTTGATGCACTCGGCCAGATAGGCTTGGAAGTAACCTTCAGAGAAGGTTTATTAGCTCGAACTGAAGAAGTTATCTTTGATGTGATAGATGCCCCGTATGCTTATAATGTCATCTTCGGACGGGGCATGTTGAATCAGTTCGGAGCTGTGGCGCATCACAACTACTTGTGCATGAAGATGCCCACACAAGCAGGAGTCCTAACAATCTTCGGAGATCAAGCCATGGCTCGGAGGGCAGAATATGGTCACGGTCCTCCTCTTGATCCGAGGCAAGTGAATAGTGTCCAAGATAATGAAGAAATTTTTTCAGCCTCCTCCGAAGCTTCGAAGAAGTCTTTTCCGAGACCAAGTCCCGAAGGAGAGATTGCAACGAAGGTCATTGTTAAAGATGGTAAAGAATACACTTTTCAATTTGGTAAAGATTTACCTCCTGAAGTTGCAACCTCCTTGGAAAAGGTAGTGGAAGAAAATTTGGATGTCTTCGCTTGGTCTGACGAAGATATCACCGGAGTCGATCGGGATATCATTGAACACAGTTTACTTGTAAACCCGAAGGCCCGGCCTGTTAGACAAGGACTCCGGAAGATGTCCGCAGAGAGAGCTGCTCTAGCTAAGGACGAAGTTGAAAAACTGTTGAAGGCTGGAATCATCAGAGAAGTGGCTCACACAGAATGGTTAGCCAACCCAGTCTTCGTCAGGAAGAAGTCTTCCGGGAAGTGGCGCATGTGCATTGATTTCACATCTCTGAATAAAGCGTGCCCACGTGACCCCTACCCCATGCCCCGAATTGATCAACTAGTTGACTCCACTGCAGGTTCGGAGTTATTAAGCTTCCTTGACGCGTATTCTGGTTATCATCAAATATGGTTGAAGCGCGAAGATGAAATCAAGACAAGCTTCGTAACTCCTTCGGGAGTCTTCTGTTATGTAAGAATGCCCTTCGGCCTAAGAAATGCCGGGGCTACTTTTTCAAGATTAGTTGCTAAGGCTCTAGGTCATCAATTAGGTCGCAATGTGGAGGCCTATATGGATGACATTGTAATAAAGAGTGCTTTAAAGCACCAGCATAGCCTAGACTTAGCAGAAACGTTCAATAGCCTTCGGGCATGTGGGATCCGTCTTAACCCCGAAAAATGTATATTCGGAGCTAAGGCTGGAAAGTTGTTAGGATACTTAGTTTCAAGTAGGGGAATTGAAGCTAGCCCTACTCAAATAACTGCGCTGCAGAAGATGGCTCCTCCGGAGAATTTAAAGCAAGTGCAAAAGCTGACTGGACGTCTGGCCGCACTTAGCAGGTTTTTATCAAGGTCTGCGGAGAGGAGCTTGCCAATATTTAAAGCTTTGAAAGGGTCCGAAGATTTTGCATGGACACCGGAGTGTCATAAAAGCTTCGAAGATATTAAAGATTATCTCAGCAATCTTGCTACACTTACGGTGCCTATTGCGGACGAAACCCTACTCCTGTATCTTGCAGCTACATGTTCAGCTGTCAGCGCAGTCCTTGTCAGAGAAGTGGATTTCAATGGGAAGTTGGTCCAAAATCCTGTCTATTTTGTATACGAAGCATTATCAGGAGTGAATACAAGATACTCCGAACTTGAGAAGTTCGTTTATGCTCTGATAATGGCTTCGAGAAAGCTAAGACATTATTTTTTGGCTCACAATGTAATTGTACCAACTTTGTATCCTTTAGGAGATATGCTCCGAAGCAAAGATTCCACTGGAAGGATTGGAAAGTGGGCAGTAGAGCTAGCACCCTTCGGCATATCTTTCTTGGCAAGGACAGCTATCAAATCCCAAGTCCTAGCAGACTTCGTAGCAGAGTGGACTCCACCTGCGAATTTGACTCCGGAGAAATCAAGTGACGGAGTTTGGACTGTTTACTCCGATGGGGCTTTCCAAGCATCCGGAGCAGGCATTGGGGCAGTGTTGTTTTCACCGTCAGGGCAAAGAGCAATGTACTCCGCAAGACTCAACTTTAAGTCTACCAATAATATAGCGGAGTACGAAGGGATTTTATTGGGACTCCGGAAAGCACGTGCTCTAGGGGCTACAAGGATAATTATAAAAACAGATTCTCAGATAGTAGCAGGGCACGTAGACAAAAGTTTTCAAGTTCGGCATCCACAGCTTGCAAAATACTTAGAAGAAAACCGCAAAATCGAAGCACACTTCAAGGGTATTTCCATTCGGAGTATACCAAGAGCTGAAAACGTGCAAGCGGACATTTTAGCGAAGGCTGCAGCCGGAGCTGTGGATGTGCCTGAAGAAGCTTTCTATGAGGAGCTCAATATACCTTCGGTGCCACAAATTGCCTCTGCGGAGATTCTTTGCATTCCTAGTGCAGATTGGAAAGATTCGATGATACAACTCTTGCAAGGAGGAACAAATTTGCCCGAAGAGCCCCAGTTGTCAAGATTAAATCTCAGAGCAAGAAACTATCAGTTAATCAACGGTATATTATACAAGGCCGGAGTATGTTCCCCTCTACTCCGATGTATATCTCAAGCCGAAGGCCAAGAAATTCTTCGAGAAATTCACGAAGGCCTTTGTGGAAGCCATTTAGCCCCTAGAGCTCTGGCAGGAAAAACACTTCGCCAGGGGCTTTATTGGCCCACAATAACAGCTGATGCGGAGAGCTTGGTCCGCACTTGTCAAGGATGCCAATGGATGGGTCGATGGAGTCATCGCCCACCAACAGCTCTTCAAGTCATTGCTCCGGTATGGCCTATGGCCAGATGGGGTATGGATCTAATTGGTCCCTTTCCGTTAGCAAAGGGAAATCTGAAGTTCGCAGTGGTAGCTATTGAATATTTTTCTAAGTGGGTAGAAGCAGAGCCCTTAACAGCTATCACTTCGAACATTGAAGAAGTAAGACAAGCTTCGTTAGATTTGTCAGAAGAAACAAGACTTCGGGCTGTAGCTAATTTATCAAAGTATCATCAGCAGACGAAGACTTGGTATGACCCGAAGGTTAAACTCAGCGAGTTAAGGTCGGGTCATCTTGTTCTACGAAGCATTATAGCACCAGGGAAGTTAGGCAATAAATGGGAAGGTCCATATCTAATTGTCCGCTCAGGGCGCCCTGGTTCATTTAAATTAGCTAATTTAGAAGGTGAAGAGTTAGCACATACTTGGCATGCGGAGCACCTAAAGCGATACTTCGCATAAGGGCTCCTTGTAATTCGCTTGTAATCACCTCTAAATTAATAAAGCATACACCCTGATAGTTGCCTTCCCCTCATAGACTTCCAGCTTCCCGAGCGGACGCGCTGGAACCGCGGGGTCGACCGAGAGGGAAGTGTCATTAAGCTGGGCTGTATTTCCGGACTTCGAACCCATAAAGTCGAAGCCTCCGGTGTGGTGGCTGACATAATCCGGAGCCCAGGCCACGGCTTGTAGGCATCCGTAAAAGAGCCCAAAACCACATTCTACGGAGTCCAAGCCATTGGCAGGTAGACTTCCGTAAAAAGAGCCGAAGGTGGCCAAAATCTACGGAGTCCAAGCTGCAGCTTGCAGACTTCCGTAAAAAAGAGCCGAAGGTGGCCAAATTCTGCGAAGTCCAAGCCATTGGCTGGTAGACTTCTGCAAAAATAGCCGAAGGTGGCTACAATTATACGGAGTCCAAGCCATTGGCTGGTAGACATCCGTAAAAAGAGTCCAAAGAGACCATTGCAAACTCCGAACCATTGGTTCGTCAGAGATCGCAAAGACAAGCCGAAGGTGGCTAAAGCAAAACAACATTTGAACCATGAGCTTCGAATGTCTGTTAACATAGTCCAAAGTGACAAATTCTTTAAGACACTAAAGTGTCCTGGAAGTTATCTCAATTGATTTCTTTCGTAAAGCAAACAAAGGTACTAAGCTACCATTCTTCTGACTGCAAAAAGTCGAAGACATTTCATAAGATTTCAAAAGATCTTTAAATGACAGAGGGGCTCCGAACCCCCAAAAAATTGTACTCCGAAGTTTTTTCTTTGCGCATAACCATCTTTGAATACATTTCGAAGTTGCTTATACCCAAAGAGGGGCTAATAAATATGGAGACAATTTTAAATCGGCATTCATTATTGAAATAAATGTGTTTACAGATTACACTATGAAAAATTGGTATCTATACCAAGAAGGAATAAGAGACCTCTTCGGTCCCGAGAGCTAGGGGTGGAACGACTAGTTCCAACATCGGAAGTTCTAAGAACTTTACGTTTAACTCTCTTCCTCCCCCTCGAAGCTCTAAAATCCTTCTGCTCTTGTTGAAGCTCGGCCCAAGTTCGAAGCCGCTCGGGGCTTCTTTCCCAGCTTCTAAGATCTTCAGATCTTTTATTTTGGGTTTCACCTTCATCTTCAGACCAATTAGTGTCTTCAGAAGACGAGGTGTTTGCGTCAACCTCTTTATCTTCCTCTTTAATATAAGACAATACGTCTTTGATTACTTCGGTCGCAATTACGCCGGAGTCATCTCGAGGAATAAGAAATCGAGGACGCTTATAACTCTTTAGAAGTTCGAAGGTGTTCCACAATGAACGAAGTTCGTTGTTAAGCTCTAACACTTCGATATCTTCCATAAGAGGCAAAGCCTAAAAATATGACAAACAAGACTTTCATTGATAAATGTTTACAAGCATGAGCTTTACATAATCAAAAAATCCTAAATAAATCCTAAACCTGCGGGTTCGGAGGAGGCTGACTGCTCGAAGCCTGGTTCCGAACTTGCTTCTGGCGTTGGCCTTCATCAATCCAAGCCTTGATCGCAGAACGACCTTCGGCTCTCCATGAAGTTTGAAAGGCTCGCCAGGCGGCAGTCACGCCTTCGGAAGGATTCAAAAGTCTCGCGTCGTCGAAGGTAATGGAGCCCTCTGCGCTCGGAGTGATTGTTCAGCCCAAATCCTCGTAGTAACGAAGCAATCCGAGGGCAGACACTTGTCCAGAGAGTTCTCCATAACGTATGCCTGCAGTCTTCATTTGCTTCGCTGCTCCTTGGATCCTCTTTAACCGGCGCAGCAGATTCACATTGTCATCCGAAGGTAGTGATCCAGTAGTACCGAAGTACTCCAAGACACCCAGCATCTGCTCGATGACCTCCGAAGCCACCTTCTCAGACTTAAGCTTTTCTTCAATAAGTGCATCCTTGGCCGAAGTCGTTTCTGCTAGAACTCTAGAAATTCTAGCATTCTCCGTAGTCAAAGTATTCTTTTGAGTCAGGAGTTGGCCAGCCTCTTCTTGGAGTCTCACAAGTTCGGACCCCTTAGCAGCATCCTCCTTCCGCAGTCTTTCAACCTCCGCTCGAAGCACAATTCTTTCTGCTTCGAGCTCTTTCTTCGCAGCCTCTAAGCTTTGCCTAGCCCTTCGCTCTGCTAATATTATATTATCCATCTGAGCTACTCGACCTTCGGAGAAGTTAAAATTTCTTTGAAGAGCTTCGTTCTCTTCTCGAAGTTGAGCAATTTCATTTTCGCCCGATAAAGCTGCAGCGCGGGCCAAGACTGCTTGCTAAGAAAAAGAAAAACTGGAATAAGAAATTATTCATATATAATTCGCTATTTGGTTCGAAGATGCTTTGTACCTGATAAGCTGCTCTTTCTATAGGAATGTTAAGCTCCGAACTTTTCGCCCTGCTCAAGAGGCCTACCAGTTCTGTTTCCCCGACTTTGCGACTGGCTTGACCCAAAGGTTTAACCAAAGTCCAAAGTCCGGTTTTCTCCTCCAAAAAAGGAGTTAAGAGAGGAAGCATTACTGAAGCCTTCTGATCAGCTCTGCTTAGCGAAGGTCCGGAGAGTTCTTCTGAGGTCCTTGGAACTTCTGAAGATGGCCCCCCTCAGTTGATTCACTTTCATCTGTTGACTCAGATGAAGTCGATCCTTGAGTAGGGAGAGGCTCTATGTGTCTTTTACCTCTTCCAGGCCCCTGTTGAGTAACCTCCGGGTGTGGCTCCGAAGTTGTCGAAGGCCTTTGAATTGTATCTTCGTAAGGTACTTCGACAACAGGAGGCTCTGCAAAAACAAAAATATTATACATTGTATAATTTTGCAGAAATTGATAAGAATTATGCGAAATTTACCTTCGAAATTCTCCGGAAGATCGAGCACTGGACTGATCGGAGGATCAAAAGTTAAGTCCTCATCTGAATCCGCAGTTAAATTTTCCACTGTCAGAGCATCTTCGTGAGCAGTCCTTTCCTCCACAACCGAAGTTGCAGGAACTTCGACTTCATCTTCACCCATAGGGGCTTCGATTTGCTCTTCTTGGGTATCCGGAGCTCTTACTTCTCCGATGTTGACTTGGGGCTCCGGTATACCTGCAGTATCTTCAGTGTGAATATTTCGTTGAGCTGCATCTTCGTCAATCAATTTCACTAATAATATACCTTCATCTTCTTTAGAACCAGAGATTGAGGTTCTTGAGCTTGAAGGCGCAGGATCCGAAGGTGCGAGATTTTTTGGCTTCCGAGCCACCTTCTTCACCGGAGTCCTTGCGGAGCTAGAAGCTCCGGCTTCAGCCACTCTTTTCTTGGGTCCTTTCTCCAGAGGCACCCAGTCCATCAGAGGGGGCGGAGTTAACTCCAACATTCCCCATACTCTGTTAAACCGCTCCCAACTCCCGACCAATTTAATTCGCCATTCTTTTTCCGTCGGAGTTGGGGCACCCAGAATCTTCTCCGAAGCCCTTACGATTTGCTCTGAAGTAATAGGGGCTGAAGAAGCTAAAAATAATTCAAGTTAGTCTTTCTTCGAAGTAAATATGTACAATGCATGTTGGTTTCGAAGTTACCTGCAGGGCTCGAAGTAAAATTGATCTTGCGAAGACCACCTTCTGAGTCATCCTCGAAGACGATAGGCCAGTTGGCCATCAGCGGAGGAATTTGGAGTCCGAGGAATTCTTCGGCCAAGTCTCGCATGCTTAACCTTCGGCTAATTTTTTGAAGCAGGTTAAGGCGAGCTTCGAGCTGGCCTTCGTCCGGTTGCACTAAGGCTTCCTTCCGGAATTGGATTTCTTTGAGGGGCCCAGCTAGAGGACTGCTCGCTCCGACTTCAGCATAGAACCACCTCAAGACCCAATCAGTATACCATCTTGCATTGATGGCCTTAGCAGGGAATTGCAGGGCATATTCATCACGAAGCCTAAAATTAATGCTTCCGAAGGCAACCACTACTTTCTCACCTCCGGAGCCTACGAAGGTCTTCGGCTGGCAAGTTGCTCTATGAAGTGCAGCGAAGATTTCTGCCCTCCCCTCGCAACCTTCGGCTCTCAACGCCCATTCGAAGATAGCTAACCTACATACTGCATTCGGAGATAGCTGCGGGAGGGTTACGTGGAACAGATCAAGTACCTCTGCCAGGAAGTCCACTGCAGGGAGGCCCAAGCCTGCTTCGAAAAAGGCTTCGAATACTACAACCTCTCCGGGTCTTGGTGATGGAATCGATTCTTTGCCCGGCTTCCGAATCATAACTCCATTACTAATCTTTCCCCCTGCTGTGATTGCCAAAGACTCTCTCTTGCAGGTAGAAGGCCCCAACTCAAAAGACTGATCCAAATATTTGGTCGATGGTGGGCACAGACCTTGGTCATCGGCGATTTGGGGATTTCTCCCCCCTGCCGCCATGGATGTTGCCGCCTGCATCGAGGGTGCCGCCGCCAATGCTGCCGCTGCTGCCGTTGCGGCCGCCTGTTGCCGAGCCAAGGCCGAAGGAGGCGCAGATCCCTTGGTCTTCACCATCACGATCGTTGGATTGTTCTGAGGAAATGGAGGCTAGGGCTCAAGAACTCAAAGGCTAGGGCTCAAGAACTCAAGGGGCTCAAGAAAGCTTTTGACTGTAAGAAAGCAGTGAAAAGGTAATCGGGTAAGTTTTAGGCCCTCTATTTATAGCCCAAATGTTCCGCTTGTTACCGTTTTGGCTCTGCCTTTTCGCATTCTCGCCCGTTATTTTCCTCCGAAAATAACGCATTGTATAACTTCCGTTAGAAGAAACAGGCTAACGGCTATTTCTTCTAAGTCTGGAAAGTTTTAGTCTTTTTAAAGATACTTCTAAGTTACTTCGAATGTAACCTCTTCGAATACCAATTCGAAGCATATATCTCCACATAATTCGGAGATGATATAAATCTGTTAACCCCTACGCATGATTACTTTTCTTGCGTATACTGCTCTCCTAAACGTTACAGGTCAACGGAGAAGCGTATTCGAGGGGCTACTGTTGGGGGAAAATATCTCATCTTCGGGGTTATTGCCGAAGCAGCATAAAGACAGTCAACCAGTTCGAAGATTCTCCGAAGATCATCTTAGAAGATGCCCAGAATTTCGTTCGAAGATCGAAGACAGGCATTGGTTCGAAGTATGTCTTCGAACTAAAGCCCTTCAGGATCTTTTCTGCCAGCTAAGATGGAAGACTTATCTTCTTTCTTATTAGATTAGTCTTTTACCATTTTAGCCCTATTAAGGAAACCGAATAGTTTCCTTAATGTCGGTTGTAATAGAGGGGTAAATAGGTCTTTTTCTTAATGTTTGAGCCTATAAATACCCCCCATTTCACCCTGTAATAGGGACCGAATACAAGCTATTCAATACACATTTACGAACTATTCTAAGCTATTATCCTTTCGGAGGCTTAGAACAGTTTGCTTCACAAACACTTCGTTTGTTAGTTTCTTTTCTACAGAAACCTGTTAGCGTAATCTTTTACGCCAACACCTATCTTCCATCGGCCACTGTGAAATGCCGACGGAAGTTAAGTTAACTTCCGTCGGCCACAGGAGGCCGACGGAAGTTAATTAACTCCCGTTGGCTTTCGAAAAAACCGACGGAAATTAAAAAAGCCGACGGAAATTTTATGTTTTCTTGTAGTGGTAGTAGAAGATAACTTGATCACAACACATTATGAAGAGTCAAGATCAAATTCATTGTGAAATATATTTGCATTTCAATAAATATCATGCTCTAAATATGTATTTGCGGTTAAGAACAAGATTCCATTGCAAAGCACAAATATCTGACTAGTATATAAAAATCTCATTGGATCAATTATTCCGTGGTTTTTCTTTTCTTTACCAAACAAGCTAAAGTATTTTCCCAAAATCATATAATTTCTTTCCCTTTATTCAATCTAACAAAATATTCTTACATAGCTCTAAATTCTGTAAAATCATATATAAAAATACATAATTTAGAATACAGGATACGAAGCAATACAAAAAAAACCTGGCTGGTCATGGTCATGGATGGAAAAAGGAGGCAGGACAAAAGCATTATCCAAAAAATGAAAGGGAGTGACTCAGAAGCAGACCGCTATAAAAGGAGCCATCCGAGGAACAGACTCGCCGAAAGCGAAAAAGTCCCCAACTCCCCATCCCGTCCTCCACCAGTTCCACCTCTCCCACACACGCGCGCCTCGTCTCGAGATCTCGCAGGTCGACATGGATGCCGTCGACTCCGTGGTGGATCCCCTCCGCGAATTCGCCAAGGACAGCGTCCGCCTCGTCAAGCGCTGCCACAAGCCCGACCGCAAGGGTAGGCGGGCTCCACCTCGTCTGTCCTGCCGTTCGAACCCGGTTTGCTCGTTTTTTTCGCTAGATCTGACGGTGCTTTGGTGTGATTTTGGTCTGTAGAGTTCTCCAAAGTGGCGTTGCGGACAGCGATCGGGTTCGTCGTCATGGGTTTCGTCGGCTTCTTCGTTAAGCTCATCTTCATCCCCATCAACAACATCATCGTCGGGTCCGGCTAGGTGTGTTGCATCAACTTGCCCGTTCTCTCCGATAGACTTAGATCTAGCTGTTTTACGGATTTTCGGTGTGCGCGCCTGTATGTGGATTTGTCGATGTAGGTGCGTGGAATTGGGTGTCGTGGGGGTTGATGTGTAGTTCTGGTAGATCTCGACCGATCCAAGTAAAATTGTTCAGTTTGCTTTGCTTTGTGTGGTATGATTCTATTATACAGGTCATACGGCAATTGATTCGAAGATTTAGACGCATATATGTTAATCTCATATTTTAGGAGATCGTTTACACACAAATGAGCCCACCAATTTCGTAGGAGTTCTGATTAATTTAGAGTTGTGACAACTTGGCTATGTTATTTTTTATGGCTGATGCAGTTGTGGAAACTGATCACAAGTTCGTGTCATTGTGTTGTTCATCAGTCATTGAAGTGCAACTGGACAGCTTGGTTGAGTTGTTTGTTTCGAATGACTGTTGCGATGCAGTTGTCAGCGGAGGCATGCAACTAGACATATAGCTTTGAAAATTGTATGCGATATGTTATTCACACTATTCCATACTGTCAACGCCCATCGTTCTAGCTATCTGTGTAGGGTTTACTTTTAAACTAGAGAGGTAATAGTATCTGCTTGGCTTAGTTGTAACAAACTTGATCTACCCTGCATATACATGATTCCTTGGTAATTATTTTGGTAATGCTGAATACACTTAGCTGATAGTCTGATACATACATCCCATGTTGGTACCCTATGTTTGGTTGTTTTGCCTATTCATCACAATTTGTAAGGTATTTCTCTGTTTGGGCATCATGAGTGTGAGTGAGGTACATTTACCATACATGAGCAAACATTTGTGGCCTAACTGCTTTTTTCTATAAAGGAACTTGTTTTGTTAACTGCCTTTTTCATTAAAGGAACTTATCGTGTTACAAAAACTTCTGCTTTCAAATATACTTCTCTTGTCTTGAATTACAAATATCCAATCAAAGTCCTAAGTTTGTGTGACTAGTAATATCATGGAGTGTTTAAATCCTTTTACCTATGCATGCCACCATAATACTTGGGGAAAGACTCTTGTTGCCGAGTTTTCGTTTTCAATATATCGAACATCATTTTAGTCATGTATTGTGTATGTTAGTGGTAGGAGCGGAAGAGGAACTAAATAATTCCTACTGCTTGCTTTAGCTTTATTCCATAGCCCTGAAGGGGTACTTATAGTCCTAACACAATCTAATTTGCTAACCTTATCTCTATCTTTAAAACAGATATAATCCTAACTGACTAATCTTATCTTAACTAATTCAATCTAATCTACTAATCTGCACATAACAGTTAGCTCCTTCAAACCTTATTTTGGTAGATAGTATTTAGACTTTAGACCCCAAACCGAATGGTGGATTGGATGGGAGTTGAGCTAAAACCATTCTTTACCATCAGAAGAGGTTATCTACTTCTCTCTTCTCGCAGCCGATTCAAACTGGCCCACTGGAATCCCCGTCAGAATTCATGTCAGTGCACTAACAGCTAGCCATGTTGCTCTGCAGGTTGGACGCTAAAGAATGGCTACCATGGGGATAGTGGCAGTGCAGCATCAGTACTCAAGGGGAGCAGATGACTGGAGTGTGCGCTGTTCTAAAGTAGGCGTCCATAAGTTTATTGACCTGTTTCAAAAAGATGTGTTGTTAAAAGATGGTTTATATTTTGTGCCCCTTGCGGAGAACTCGTGGTACTGAATTAGACCTCCAAGTAGCGTGCAATGAAATGTCCATGTTTGCCATATCTCATTATTCAGATTTTACATCCCATAGCGCTGTCTTGGACCAGCTTTGACCCTGTATTGGGAAACTTGTCCGAATATTTTTCGGGACAAAATCTCGAACTCCTTTAAACATTATATTTTTCTAGATTATAAAACTTATTCCCTCTTTCCCATTATCTCCATCATCTAAGCGTTTTTCAGATTTCCCACAATCTACATCATCTAATAGTTGAGTCATTAAAGCAGTACATCGTATTATGTGTGAATTGATTTAGAGTCTACATGTATAGCTTTGACTTTCGCTTTTATTTCTTATTTTACTAGTACTCCACATTGTCACATGCACATGTAGGTTGAGAGTGTGGAAAAACAAGCAAGAAACACAACATACGAAGAGAATTTAAGCTTTATATCTCTCGTCTTGGTCATCGTGCCAAGTTGTTAGATGATGAAGATAATGGGAAGGAGAGAGTATTAGCTATAGAACCTAAAAATAAATTAATATGTAACATGTGAAAACACCCTAGTCTACATTCAATCAGCTGCATCGTTTTCCAAAAAATGCACTACGTACCACAGCATCAGCCTACGCATCAACATCGTGCGGCTAGGATGGACGTGGATCTTCTGAGTCGGCTCGGCCCCAGATCCACCGATGGTTCCACAAAACTTCGAATTGCATGATAACTGCATATTCTGTGGTAGACATCACCAATGTCAGCCATTCCCGCCTGTAAAATAGAATAGTATATATTGGTTAGTTAGATATATAGAGGCAATGTGTAGCAAATATGTCAATCAAGCAATTTGCATGAGTCGCCTCACATGTTTACATAAGTTTGGTATACCAATGCAACATTCAAGCGGTCAAATGAGGTTAACAATAACACCACATCAGTGAAATTGTGACTACGTCTGGTCCAGCCCAGCCCGAGGATTCTAAAAAAGATAACCTGATGTGAAAAAGTTATGTTGAGTTATGAGTTGTGAAAAAATTGTTGAGTTGTTTGATTAAATTAGCTATAGATTTATATTTTGATAGTGTTGATGTAAAATATTATGTCTATAGGTTCAAATAGTCTCACAGAGCTAGCTTAGAGACAAAGCTAAGTTCATGCTATTTCAGACCTCCAGGAGGGATAATAATATTACGTCCAATTTGATGTATATTCTTAGGTTAAGTTCTATGTATCTATTAGAGTAGGGAGGGTAGATATTTATAGGCAAAGGTACAATGGAAAGTACTATTCTATCCTCTAGTTACAACTGTCTTTGTGGACCCTCTACACAAGACTTCGTAAGGGCAAAATAGTAAAACAAAGTGTGAACATAACCGAAAAGCAAGTGTCTTATCGTATATTGCGGTGTCCCTCCGGGCAGAAGATTCTTCGAAGCCAAGGTGGTCCTTTGGGATCATTTGGATTTCGTAAGAGCATCTGGACGCCTTCTCAATGTATTTCAGAGCCTTGGTAGCATAGCTCATTACCTCCCCCTTTGAGGTATCCTCCGAAGCAGTATGTTTAATTACAACGTGATAGCATTATTTTTCTCTAATAGTAGCCTCTCACATATGTCTCTTTGAAGCTCCTGTTATCAAGAAAAGACAATATGCATAAGCAAAATACAATTATCATGTTGCGATAATAAACAATCTTACTCCAATAGAATCACCTAGATTTTCCTCCATTGATCAGCATACTCCGGCAAGTTACATGAACGTCGAGGACAAATGTAGTCATTTCTCGAGTAACCGAATGCATGCCTTGAACCATCAAGTGCACGCCTCAAGCAACCAAACGCCACCTTGATTGGACAACAAGCCTGAAGCTCAATCGTGGTCGTGATCTCGGGATTGCATTCCCGAAAGGTTTTTTTACCTTGGGCCCATATGTTAGTGACAAAGGGTGAAGCAAAAGGTGGTAGAAAAAGCCAACGCACTAAGTCTCTTGAAACAAGCCTCGGGATCTATAAAGGGGTATTTTCGTTGCCGTGAGTTTTTCACACCTTTAATCTTTCAAAACTTCCGCCATTTGTCTTCAACCTCTAGAAATCCCCTTTTGCGCTTTTCTTCTTAGTGACGCTAGAGCCCTAAAGATGACGAAGAAGATCACTAAGAGTTTGGGTCCACTGACATTGTTCGGTTCCCACCTTCTTCAGTAGCAAGCAGCGGCAGTAGTGTTGATGGCAGAACAAGGGGGTTGTAGTGCCCTGAAAGTCTATGGTCCTTGATACCTATAGCCTTTGTCGAAGAAGTACATAGAGCAGACCTTCATCTTAGAGAAGTCCACCTGTACTGAGAAATCGGTGAAGGAAATGGCACAAGGGAGGATCGAGCCTAGGGTGGCCATATGGATCTCGGGAGATGTGGTCATTTGGGAGCCGCGGGATGACGAAGTGGTAATCTTCAAAGATTTCTTCTAGGCAAGCCTTAGCTTCCCATTGTCGACTCTTTTTCTTAAGGTGATGCAGTTATACCACCTAGAGTTGTCGCAGCTTTCTCTGAACGCCATAGCCCACCTCACAATCTTTGAATGGGCCATGCGGGCCAAAGGTTGTAAAGGTTGAGCAGAAGTTTTTGCTGTTATACATGAAGCCAACTGCCAACCCAAGAAGCAATAGAGCAAAGATGGTGCAATGAAATCGTTGGCCTATGGGAGCGTTAACTTCCTACTTCGCAAGGAGTATTAGGATAGCTTCCTAGCGAAGGTCATCAACGAATGGTGGTATTCGGACTAGATCCTCCGCCGGTTCTATGCTACAGTAGGTGAAGACTCTGGGCTGCTAGGTCCGAACTAAGGGATCTGCTACCGAAGGGAGGCGAAGGCCTTGGTGGATGAAGGCTCAATCCAAGCACGAATTTAGCTTCTGAAGATTGTTTCCCGCTAGATGAGTATGAGGGATCTAGCGGAAGAGTTCATCTCCCTCCAGATTGCTCCGCTAAAATTTAGTTGGCCAACAACCTTCAGGAGTGTTGGAGACGGGATGCTCAATGAAATTCCCTCTGGTACCATAGGTATGATTCAAGGTCTTCCGTTTTTCCCAATTGCCTTACTATTTATAACTATTTTTAATGTGCTTATTATATTTTTGCAGCTTCGACAGTCGTTCTTACGCTAGACCAGGTGGTTAGGGTAGCCGAAAGGGTCATTGGAGCCCCTACTCTGGGTGATAAGAAAAACGCAGCTCTAGCTTGTCGGGACTCGGGAATGCTTCAATCGGGTATGGGGCGGACTTAATATCACCCCCTGTGCTCCTAGACCTAGATATCCCAGAACCAACTTCCAATAAGAGGAAGGCTAATAAAGGCCCATAAGGAATCTCGAAGCCTTATCTAAAGAAAAGGCCACGTGCGCCGAAGACCCCACCTCGACCAAGGTCTCCACAACCTCTGACCATAACAACCCCAACTTCGAGTTCTTAGGCCGAGACTATGGTGGTCAAAACAACCACAATGACCATGGAGCCAGTTATTTGCCACTCTCAAAACGTGCTTCGCAAAATTGCCACTTTCATCGCGCGCTTCATAAAATGCCACTCTCAACATTGTATCTTTGATTTCTCTACCAGTCCTCTCATTTTCAATTTTTAGAAATTCATTTTCTTTTTTCTGGTAGGGAAATAGAAAACTTTACCCCCAACATTTTTATAGTGGAACAAGAGCTTCTCACCATTCTCACCGTTGACCTCCGCCGCTCGCCACCCGTCAGGCGCCCCCCTCCACCGCGCCCCTCCTCCTCTCGCCGCCGCCAGGCACACGACCCCCTTTGTAGTGTGCCCCCTCCACCATCGAGCGCACGCCCCCACCGTAGCACGCCGTCCGCTGCCGCCGAGCTAGCGCCCCCTCCGCCACCCATCGCTGCCCGCCGCCCACCGCCACCGATCTCGCACCCCCTCCGCAACGCGCCTCCATCGCCCATCGACGCCCGACGCACACCCCCCTCAATAGCACGCCGCCCGCCACCGCCGAGCTCGCACCCCCCTCCGCAGCGCGCCCCCTCCTCCGCCGTCGAGCGCTTGCTCAAGAAGGGCGCTGCAACGCAAGGGTGGAGGGAAGCGAGTCGGTGATGGCAGTGGCAACGCGAAGACACAAGATATGAGGGGCAAAAGGGTACTTTTCTAGCAGCAAAATATAAAATCGATTTTAGAAATGCTGAAATCAAGAAAATGGCAGCAAAAACAAAGAAGCAACGTTAGGAGTGGCATTTTTACAAAGTAATTTTTGATAGTGGCAATTTTGCGAAGCGCAACGTTGGGAGTGGCAATTATGCATGTTTGATATCTTGAGGTGTCCTAGCGGTGGTTAGCTCAAAGGGCCCGCAAACCGAAGATAAAGGGGCTGAAGTGGGGGATGAAGCCCCCATTTGTTGAGGACATCACTACTAAGGATACAACCATGCCTGATTACCATGGACACATGACTCGTGCTTGAGTTCATCAACTAAATTGTTTGGTGAATTCATTCCTCGTTACTCAAACAAGTTTTATGAATGGAATACTACTTTGTTTGGTTTATGATTGTATTATGCTTAGCAACATTAGAGAAGAAATATTGGATCAGATAGTTGAGTTGATAAGGAGGATCAGGACTACCGACTAGGTTGTTTGGGTAGTTGGACCACTAGTCCGACTGCCGACCACCATTCGGACGACCACGGACACTGCTTGGCCGACCACCAACCACGATACTATGACAATCGGGGAGATGCCAAGTCCGACTACAAGACTAGTCAGGAATCAACACTAGTTAGGTGTTGGACTTCGGATTAATTCGAGTCAGAGTCTTAATAGTTTATTCGAGTCTGTTTAGATTTAGAGTCCTTCTACGGTACGACCTTTGTCACAAATGGTATCTATTGGGGGAAATATTTTATCCTCTAGAGGTCAACAAAGCTTCCATATCAACACAAGCAGAATAAACGAAGTCAGAAGCTTTATCTCCGAAGATGCTAAAAGCATCAAGACTTTGCAGTATTCGGAGCTCTCTATAGTGAAGGCCTCCGTCAAGACTTTGGCGTGACGGAGCCTCCCGAAGCCTCTTCCCCCAAAGGGGTACTGCCAGCGAGGACGGGAGAACTATCTTCTCATTGATTAGACTAGTCTTTTACTCTTTTAACCCTACGAAGAATATTAAACATTATCTTCTTAGTCGGTTGTAATTAGAGTGTAAAGAAGTCTTTTCCCTATGTATTCAGTCTATAAATACCCCTATTTGCTCTATAAAGGGTATCGAATACTCAGATATTCAATACACACTTCAAACTATCTCAAGCTATTATCCTATTCAGAGGATTGGAATAGTCTTCTCAAACAGACATTCTGTTTGTTAATCTTTCTAGTTCTCTAAACCTGTTAGCGTAATCTTTTGTGCCAACAGTTGGCGCCGTTCGTGGGGAACCTAGTACAAAAACTTCGTTCTCTACCAATCCTTTCCTAGAGCCTTGCCTTCTAAGAAGGGCCTAGGCACTAGTCCCCTCTAGAGGTCTTCTCGGACCTCTAAGTTGAGGTCTTCGAACACCACCGAGGTCGGAGGGCCCTCCGTGGTCCCCCACCTCAAACTCCCAGAATGAATACTCTTCCTCGAGCATACGGAGCCCCTCTAGAGACTCCGTCCATGCTTTGAACTAATAGAGCCTCTCCCGTGTCTCCGTTTGTGCTCCAAATTGACTTCTTCAGTTCTCAAGACCTAGAGGTCCCCTCCGGAGAAAACGAAAACCATCCTGATGACGTGGCAACACAGATGGCTCGTCATTAGGCCAAAGTAGGAAGGTGGAGGCAAGAAGCTGCCGACAGGCTTCACCCTCAGGCTAGTCTTGTCATCCCGGAGGTGCCTCAAGATGACGGTCCTATCTACTATCCTAAAGCCTCTGAGATTCAGAGAAGCACTGAGAGTGCTTCTTTCGATGATTAATCTCCGCTACACCCAGACTTGCAAAGGGTACGCTTCGACCCCAAGTTCAGGACTTTGAAGTTAAGCAAGTACTCCAGAGAGGAAGACCCTAGAGAATTCTCCCACTCTTATGCTCTAGCAATTGAAGCTAGCGGAGGGGTTCGAGACACAATGGCGAAGTGTTTCCCCCTTGCATTCGAAGGAGTTGCTCTACGTTGGTTCTAGTCTTTGAAACCAGGATCGATTAAATCCTCGGAGTAGTTGAGGAAGAAGTTTATGAGTAATTTTCAAGGGACCTTCGTGCCCCCTATGTCTACTAAGGCTATTCACAATGGGGGTTTCATGGTATTAATTACCATGCCACATCAGATTTTTTGATGACATGACATTCAATTAATGAAGAAAGAGAAGGAAGTAGTGTCATCACCATGACATGGTGCTAACCCGTTTCCAAGACGGATGAAACGAAATGAAACACCCATTGAGATCCAAATTGTTTCATCAGAGAGAGGGTATTTCATGAGAGCTAGTTGCATTTAATTACACTTGTTAGCCTAAGAAATAGTGAAATGAAACTCTCCACTCAGAAAGGGTATTTTATTCAGTTGTAAAGCTGATGTGGCATTCTAGGAAACAATGTTATGAAACCCACCATTGTGAATAGCATAAGAGTCTTTTTAGGTGAAGCAGCAACCTGGAAAAACTTTACGGCAATTTTTCAAGCACTTCGCTCATACGAAGTCAAAGATAAAGGGGCTATCTACATCGTCCGTCGTTGATGCAGCGCGCGAAGGTGTCACAAATGCGGGCCTCCTCGACAAGCTTCATCGGAAGCATATACCTTCAATAGCGCAACTGATGACCTACTTCGAGCAATACGCCAAATCCGAAGAAGGATGGCTTCAAAGAACTACTTCGTCCTCATCGACCTTTCTTCAAGAAGTCAAGATTGAGCTGAAGCCCCCAAGTTCTTCACAAGTCTCTCTCTTCAAAAATAATCACAATGATAGTCGAAGAGTGCGAAAACATAATCGCTCCGAGGTTTTAAACATTAACCCTTCTGCTCCGAAATTACCTCCTAAGTATCTGTAGGCTCAGGGAAGCAAGGTCAGCGGCTGGAGGCCGCCAGGGAAGCCGGCAGGCTAAACCCATGCCTTCTTCTATTGTGTACATGGTGAGAACCGAATCCATACCACCGACGCATGCAAGTCTATACGAGCTCTGCGAAGCGAATATCTCAAGATAAGCTCCAGTCGAGGCACTACTAACTGAGCCCCTCCCGAGACATGTCCAGAGCCGGTGCAGACTGTCGGACGTGTAGACAGCTTCGAAGCCCCAAGAATGCCTTCGGTGGCTAGTGTTATGCCACCTCCGAAGCAAGAAGATACACAAGACCGTGACAAACATATAGTTCTCCCCATCTCCAGAGGAGGGATCCTAGGCAGCATGTCGAAACGACAACGGAGAGAATATGTTCGTGAAGTAGGGCATATTGGGACCTCCTCGTCGGTTGTTGAAATGCTTGAGTGGTCTCACATGCCCATATCTTTCTCCGCAGCTGATGCAGCTGGTATTAAATTCCCTCATGTGGACCCCCTTGTTATTACAGCTGGTTGATGGCGGAAGCTCCGCAGATATTATCTTTGTCCAGGCCTTCGACCAATTATGCATCCCGCGGAAGCATTTACTTCCAGTAGCTCGTCCGCTTCAAGGCTTCACAGGCCCTCCTCACGATGCCCTCGACCAAATAGGCCTCGAGGTCACCTTCGGAGAGGGGCTCCTGGCTAGATCAGACAAGGTTATTTTTGACGTCGTCGATGCACCTTATGCCTATAATGTTATCTTTGGAAGGGGAATGCTAAATCAATTCAGAGCTGTGGCGCATCATAATTATTTATGCCTAAAAATGCCCACATAAGGAGGAGTGTTTATAGTCCTCGGTGACCAAGCTGCGACGCGTAGGGTGGAGTACGGCCATGGTCCACCCCTTGATCCTAGACAGATAAATAATGTGCAAGATCATTCGGAGAATGCTCCTACATCAGATGAGCCTTCGAAGATATCCTCCCCCAGGCCAAGTCCCGAAGGTGAAATTATAACGAAGATCATTGTCAAGGACGACAAAGACTATCCCATCCAGTTTGGCCAGGAACTGCCTCCGGAAATTGCCACTTCGTTGGAAGAAGTAGTTAAAGAAAACCTGGATGTCTTTTCTTGGTCCGATAAAGATATTCCCGGAGTCAACCGAAGCATCATTGAGCATAGCCTACTCATCAACCCAAGGGTTCGACCTTTTCGCCAAGGGCTCCGCAACTTGTCGATAGAAAGGGCAGACCATGCTAAAGTAGAGGTGGAGAAATTGTTAAAGGCTCGGATTATTAGAGAGGTGGCCCACACAGAGTGGTTAGCTAACCCCGTCTTTGTCAAGGAAAAGACCGGCAAGTGGCGCATGTGCATTGACTTCACATCCCTGAATAAAGCATGTCCACGTGATCCCTACCCTATGCCCCACATTGATCAACTCGTCGACTCCACTACTGGCTCCATGTTTTTAAGCTTCCTCGACGCGTACTCCAGATATCATCAAATATGGTTAAAACACAAAGATGAAGCCAAGACAAGCTTTATAACTCTTTCGGGAGTATTTTTTATGTTAGAATGCCCTTCGGCTTAAGGAATGCTGGAGCAATTTTTTTCAAGGTTAATTACAAAGGCTCTAGGTCACTAGACAGGTCGCAATGTCGAGGCCTATATGGATGATATTGTAATAAAGAGTGCTTTAAAGCACCAACATAATCTAGACTTAGCAGAAACTTTTGAGAGCCTCTGAGCATGTGGAGTTCGCCTCAACCCCAAAAAATGTATCTTCGGGTCTCAAGCAAGAAAATTGCTACGGTATTTAGTCTCGAGCAGGGGGATCGAAGCTAGCCCAACACAGATAAGTGCATTGCAAAGAACGACTCCGCTGGAAAATTTGAAGCAAGTTCAGAAGCTTGTTGGACGTCTCGTGGCCCTTAGCAGATTTTTGGAAAGGACCACAGAGTGAAGCCTACCAATATTCAAAGCCTTAAAAGGGTCCGAAGATTTTTCTTGGACACCGGAGTGCTAGAAGAGTTTCGATGATATCAAGGAATATCTCGGCAATCTTGCAACACTCACTATGCCCCTCGTTGATGAAACTCTTCTTCTTTATCTTATAGCCACAGGCTCCGCTGTTAGTGCGGGTCCTTGTTCGAGAAATAGATTTCAACGGGAAGTTGCTACAAAATCCGATATATGTTGTATCAGAAGCCTTATCCGGAGTAAAAACTCGGTACTCTAAGCTGGAGAAATTTACTTATGCTCTGGTAATGGCTTCGAGGAAATTATGACATTACTTTTTGGCACATAATGTAATTGTACCAACTTTTTATCCTCCGGGAGATATGCTCTGATGCAAGGATTCTACGGGGAGAATTGAAAAGTGGGCCGTTGAGCTAGCCCCTTTGGTATCTTTTTCGTAGCAAGAACAACAATCAAGTCATATGTTGTGGGATCGAAATGGCGACTAGAGGGGGGTGAATAGGCGCCTCGACAAATTCTTGCGAATATGATGGCCTTTTCAAATCACCCAACGCACCTCTAAATGAACAAGGGGAAGCAAATGTAGTAAAGACTCTGATAAAAATAGATGCTATCACCCTCCTATCTGATATTATGTCAAATGATAGATTGAGGGGTCACTAGTGCTGAATTTGCACACACAAAGACTGCACTTTAAAAATAGCTCCAAAACTTTTTAGGTTCTATACAAAAGACTCACATAAAAAAACAATTTCAGTATGAGCTTGGTGGAACATGTGCTCGGCAGTACATGCAGTTGTTAATGGTGAAAAGCATCACTGCATACGACAGCACATGATCGGCAAGCTGGGAAAGAAAAAGAAGGGAGAAAAATGTTTCTAGATTCAACTGAGCGTTCAAGATTTTCAACAAATGACCACCTTCAAGAATTTTTATAGCATATAGATGAGCCAAAAACTATATGTAGCTGTGTTCAGAACCTTTTGCAAAATTCAAACATGGAACCCTTGTAACTTGGACAAAAAGAGTTATATAGAACTCAGGTCCAAAAACAGAACCAAAACCGATCAAAAATCGCCTCTAAGATTGAATCCAGACTGAAAACAGAACACAACTTGGCAGAAATCGGCAATTTTCAGAACTTTTTAGGCACTTTGTTGAACAGGAAAATATATGCAGCAGTGGTCAAAACCTTTTGCAAATTTTGAACATGAAACCTTGAAATATGGACAACAAAAGTTATGTAGAACTCAGGTCCAAGAACAATACTAAAACAGATCAAGACTCGCCTCAAAGATTGAATCTAGACTGAAGACAAAACTCAATCAATAGAAATCAGAAGTTTCCAGAACTATTTAGGCACTTTGTTGGACAGAAAAATTTATGCAGCAGTGGTCAAAAAACTTTTGTAAACTTAAAAAATGGAACCCTGGAAACTTGTACAACAAAAGTCGTGAAGAACTCAGGTTCAAAAACAGCATCAAAATAGTGCAAAACTTATCTCCAAAAGTGAATCTGAAAAGAATGAACAGTACCTGCGCTGGAAGCTCCTGGATGTTGTTTTTGCTTGATCCGAATGATGAACACTAAGCATGAAATTAAGAACAGCAAAAAGGCTAGAACAAAATAGAAATTATGGTTGGTAGCCGCCAAAATGTCAGCTGAAAGAGTCTAATGACAACCACACAAGTCACACCAACCCTAGGCCTTTGGGTCCTTTATATAGACAAGCCTACAAAGGGAAACCCCAAAATGCCCCTAGGATTTAATTACAAATTAATACTTAAAACTAATTAAACCTGAAATACCCTTTGTTATTTTTCAGAATTAAAATCCAGAAAAATAGACAAAGAATATACCTAATTTATTACAACACTTAAACCTATACTTTTAATATATTTTCAGAATTTTGATAATTCCGAAAAATACTAAAAGTTTACACTTAATCTAAATTACTAAACGAAAATAAACTCCTAATTATTGGAATTTAAAAACATTTAGAGATGATATGGTTTTCGGCAAAAACTGACAAAGCCTCCTAATTATTTCTTTGTTCTTGCTGAAGCTCAGCCTAGGTCCAAATTCGTTCTAGGCTACTCTTCCCTTGATCATCGCTAGACCACTGTTCTTCGGACTAGTCAACGTCCTCCGAAGATGAAAATATTATTTTACAACTTTTCCCCCTTCTCCTCCTTAATATAAGCTAATATTTATTTAGAGATTTTGGGTATAACCTCTCCATGGCTCCCTCGAGGAATTGAAAATCGAGGAGGCCCGTGAGGCCTTAAGGCTTCAAAGGTAGCCCACTATTAACAGAGCCCTTTGTTAACCTCTAATACTTCGAGTTCATCATTCAAAAAAGGTCGGAAAGCCTAAAAACATTTCCAAATAAGTCTTTTTTATTCAAAAGGAAGACAAAAACATAAGTTTTTACATAACGGAACCCTAAGGAGAACTAGATCTTCGGGTTCGAACGAGGCTTGTTGGTCGAAGGCAGTGTCCGCGCTTGCTTTTGATGATGGCCTTCATCTATCCATGCCTTCACAGCTGACCAGCCTTCAGCTCTCTAGGATGGCTGAAAAGCTTCCCGAGCTTCGACCACGTCAGGCGAAGGGGTCAATAGTTGGTCACCAACAAAGCTAGCGGGGGCTACTCTGGTCTCTAGCGAAATAGAAAGTCTGATGTCCTCGAAGTAGCGAAGTACTCCGAGAGCGGCTACTTGGCAGGAGATCTCTCTGTACCGAGTGCCCGAAGTCTTCATCATCTTCGCTGCTGCTTGGATCATCTTCTCGAAATACTCTAGGAAACCCGAAGGACATCCATGGTTTCGGAGGCCACGCTCTCACACTTCATTTTCTCCATGGCCAATGCCTCGCTCGAGACATTCATGTCGCGGATCAAAGTGGAGAGCTCAACCATCTTTGTCATAAGGATAGTTTTTTGCACGAGCAACTTCCTCGTGTCTTGAGCCAAGTGTTGGTGCTCTTCCCAAAGCTTTACAAGCTCGGCTCCCGAAGCTACCTGCTCCCCTCGAAGCCTTTCAACTTCAGCCCGAAGCACCACCCGTTCAGCCTTGAGCTCCTCCTTCGCAGCCTCCAGCCTGGTTTTGGTGTTCCGCTCTGCCGAAGCCATCTCCTCCAAGCTCGAAGCCTGGTTCTCGGAGTCAGCAAGACTCCCTTGAAGAGCCATCACCTGCTCCTTGAACCGGTTGCATTCCCGCTTGTTCAAAATAGCAGCTGCTCGAGCTAGAATGACGTGCTACAAAGGAAAAGAAGAGCAATGTAAGTGTTTTAGATTAAACTGACTTTTGCAGGTGCTTCGTACCTGGTAAGCCGCTCATTCGAGAGCAGCGTCGAGCTCCGACCCTTCGGCCTCGCCAAGGATGGAGACCAATTTAGTCTCCCCAACTTCACGACTTGCATGAGCCAGAGGCTCTAGCAAAGTCTGCAGCCCTGTCTTCCTTTCAAGAAAGGGGGCCAAGAGTGGGAGACTTGATAAGGCGCTCCGATCGTCGTCACTAGGAGAAGGGCCGGAGCACAGTGAAGCATCCTCGGAGGCTTCTGTCGACTAGCCTCCGTCTGTTGACTCTGACGGAGTCCATTCTAGAGCAGGAGCAGGCATTAGCAATCCTTTGCCTTTGCCCTTTCCAGGACCAGCCATTTGCTTCGGAGCCACCTCCTGTGCCGCAGTCGACAACGGCACCGAAGCCGTCTTCAACTCTGGAACCACCTCCACAGCAGGGGTCACCTCCACCGGAGCTGATTCTGTGAAACCAAAGGTACATGATATTATTTAAATGATGCAGATGAAGGAAAATGAATGTGTTCAGCCAAGGCTTACCTCCGACACCTTGTCGCAGGGTGAGCATCGGACTACTCGGAGGCTCAAACATCTGGCCGAAGTCCTCTTCAAACTCCGAGGTTCGAACCGAAGGATCAACTGCTGGGATTTCTTCGGCCACAACAACTATCACTTTGTTTGGAGCTGAGACCTCTGCAGCTAGGGCTTCAACCCCTTCAGTCTCGACTCCGCCTTCCCCCAAAATAGGGGTGACCGCCTAGCCAGACGGAATGTTTTTAGTCTTCGTCTGCCCAGGATCGCCCTCAACCATTGGTGCCACCTCCGCACCATCTTGGACAAAGGCCTCGGTTCCTATCCGAGACCCTTCGTCCTCCCCTGTAAGAAGAGCTTCGAACTCCTCCGCCATCTGCATGTCCACGTCGTCTTCCACTTTGGATTGCTTCGGCAACGAGACAAGAGACTTTGTAGGAGTAAGAGCCTTCGGTTTGCGGGCCACCTTTGTAGGCGTCTTCACCGGTCCTAAAGACCCCGCCTCAACCTTCCTCTTCTTTGGAGCTTGGTCCAGGGCGGACCAGTCTAGAAGGGTCAGAGGCTCAATTCTGAGTATGCTCGATACTCGGTTGAACCGCTCCCAAGTCCCAACCAACTTCACCCTTCGCTCCCTTTCTATGGGCGTAGGGGCTCCGAGGACCTTCTCCGCAGCCCAAACAATTTGTTCTGGAGTCAAAGTCACACGTGGCGTTGAAAGATAAGATATCATTCGATTAAGTTATTAAAATAAAATAAATATTTGTGTGTAAAACACCTTGATACAGAATATGCGAAGAGCTTACCTGCGGAGCACAAAGGAAATTCCCAAAGTCCCCCCTCCGAGTTTTCTTCGAAGTTGATCGGCCAAGCGGCCATCAGAGGAGGAATCCGAAGCCCGATGAACTCCTCCGTCAAGTCGCGCATGCTCATGCGATGACTTATGGAGTGTAACGGCCCAAGGCAGACCTGAAGTTTGCTCGGATCTGGATGGACCTCCGCCTCCCTCTGGTACAAAATCTCCTCCAAGGGTCCCGCCAAGGCACAAGTCATCCCCACCTCTGCATAGAACCAACGGAGGATCCAGTCAGAGTACCACCTATCGTTGATGGCCTTCGCTGGGAACCAATCCTAGAACTCATCGCGGAGTTGAAAATTTATGCTCCCGAAGGCAATCACCATCTTCTCCCCTCCGAGTCTAGTGAAAGTCTTCGGTTGGCACGAAGCTTTATGAAGGGCAGGGAAGATCTCTGCCCTCCTGGCACACCCTTCGGCCCATATGGTCCATCCAAAAATAGCCAGATGGGCGATCACATTGGGAGAAAGCTGAGGGAGAGTTACATGAAATAATCTCAGTTCCTCCGCCAGGAAATCCACCATCGGGAGCCCCAATCCATCTTCGAAGAAAGCTTTGAATACCACCACCTCTCCTGCCTGTGGTATCGGGATCACCTCTTTCCTAGGTTGGTGCACTGTCACTCCGGGCCCCATTTTTCCAACGACTGTCGTGGCAATCAACTTCTTTGAGCAAGATGATGCCCCCAAGCTATACGATTGGTCTGTATACTTGGCAGACGCCGGACGGAGGTCATGAGGACCGACCGGACGAGGGTTATCTGAAGGTCGCGCCGCTGCAGCCCCCGCCATCACCTACTGCTGAGCCAAGGTTGAAGTAGGAACAAGGACCTTGTTGCTAGTCTTCACCACCAGAGAAAAAGAGAGGTTGGGAGTATGTGCTCATGAAGAAGAAAGGTGATATGTGAAAACAATTGGTAAAGTGTCCAAAATTCACTTTTACTTTCCTATTTATAGCAGTCGAAATTCCTTGTACTATATGATACAGAGCATTGTTTGGTTGCTCTATTTTGGTTTCAATACCATCATAACTTACAGGATTGCCTCATGAAGAGTTACAACCGTCGGAGATAGTGCGACCGTTAGCTTTCTTAGAGAGTAACGACTCTATTTCTGAGTCTAAGGGCTCTGAAGACTAATGGCTATATTGGCTCTGAAAGGAATTTGTCTCCGAAGCCATCCTCATGGAGGCCTCCGAACAGGATTCGGTCCAAAGATCTTTTACTTCTGAATGTTTCTAATGATTGTAAAGGTTTTTAAGCTCCTTTTTTTCTAAATTCTAAGAATGAAATTATTTCTTGCGTATACTGCCCTCTTCACTGCATAGGCAATTCAGAGAGAAGTATTCGAGGGGCTACTATTGGGGGAAAATATTTCATCCTCCAGAGGTCAAGGAAGCTTCCATATCAATACAAGCAGAAGAAATGAAGTAAGAAGATTTATCTCCGAAGATACTAAAAGCATCAAGACTTCACAGTATTTGGAGCTCTATACAGTGAAAGCCTCCATCATGACTTCGGCATGACGGAGCCTCCCGAAGCCTCTTTACCTGAATGGGTACTGCCAGCGAGGACAGAAGAACTATCTTCTCACTAATTAGACTAGTATTTTACTCTTTTAACCCTACGAAGAATATTAAATAGTATCTTCTTAGTCGGATTTAATTAGAGGGTAAAGAAGTCTTTTCCCTCTGTATTCAGTCTATAAATACCCCTCTTCGCTCTATAAAGGTTATCAAATACTTAGATATTCAATACACACTTTGAAGGATCTCAAGCTATTATCCTATTCGGAGGCTTGGAATAGTCTTCTCAAACAGACATTCTGTTTGTTAATATTTCTAGTTATTTAAACCTGTTAGCATAATCTTTTGCGCCAACAGTATCCCACATCATGAAAACCCTATAAATAGTTGACCGCTGTCATTATTAGTGTTGGGTTTTGCTTAGATTATTCTGCCTTTGCAGTTTCGCCGGAGATCGGTTTGTAAAACCCCAACATCGAGTACTTTAGATTATTATCTGTAATCCAGATTGTGTTTGTCTTGTTCTTGCAAAGTTCTTTCATTGATTTGCAGGAACAAAACCTTCGTGGTGAGGTCAACTATGAGAGCGCGTGGTTGATAACGACTAGATGTGCAAGTGTAGCGATTGTAAGGTTCCGATCACTGATTGGAAGCCTTAAAATGTGAACATCCACTCATCACCTCAATCTAACCTATCAGAAGAATGGGCCAACCAAAAGCACACTAAGTGCACATAAAGTGGTATCATGATGCAAGCAGGGTTGGAAATAGAGGAGTTTCGATACAAGAAGGTGAATCAGTCGCATATTTTTGTGAGAAGTTGTTTGGACCTAGTTTGAACTATTCTACTTATGATTAGAAATTGTATGTGTTGGGGGAAAATAGCATTACCCTTACAAGGGCCAAATGACATTATCTATAAAGCCTCAAGAAGGCTTTGGTTCGAAGCCTTCGAACCCATCTAAGACCCCTTCGTCTGTCGTAAAGGAAAAGAATCCTCCGCAAGACCAAGAGCTAATTACGAAGTTGTTGGAGCACTGAAGCCCCCTCTGAGACCACTTTGGGCTCCATCCAAGAAGATGTGCGAAGCTTGCTCTGACAGCAAGACTTTGAACTATGCTTTGATATCCCTTTGAAGCCTAGGGCCTTGAGCCCCCCTTCATAACCCTCTACTTCGGAGACCACTCCTGTACGAAGCCTTCGACTCATACTCCAATGCAGGCTCTAAATATCTTAAGGAACACTTCGACATGAAGGTCAAAACTAGGGGCCTTCGCCCCTGGCATTTGCATAGGTATTTGCATAAACCTTTTTCCCCTACGAACTCTTATATACAGAGTCATCTATGACAGTTGTAAGTAGAGGGTAAAATAATTTTTTTCCTGTTGTATTTTGCCTACTGTGCACCTCCAATGTAAGGAAGGGATGATACATAATACAAAAATCACTATGAACTAGCTTAAGGCTATTATCCCTCTCGGAGGCCTGAACCGGTATAAATATCATTTGCAATTAGTAGCTCTTCAATGCTAAACAAACTTGTTTGGCGCAAACGCAATTGCGCCAATATTTGGCACCGTCCGTGGGGACCCTATTACTAAATTAGCCTCTCTACCACTATGTACGTAATTAATCTCGAAGTATACCTCCGAAAGTATTAGCGAAGTCCTACATCGACTCCGCATGCTTCTCTTCGGCAAGGGCCTTTGAATATACTCCGAAGATATATTTCGAGGTCTTCTCTTTGTCTTCGGAGGCCCCAGGGTCTCCAAGGAAAGCTTCAACACTCTGATTTGATGTCCTTGGTCTCCGGACTTTTTGTGCCTATGAAGGTATGCACAAGATTTTCCGCTACCCGAGCTCGAAGGTAGGCTAAGCGCAAGATAAATAAAGTCAACACATATTATTCACTCTGATATGTGCTTACTTTGGGTTTTATCAAATAGCCCCCAAAATATGGTGAGATCTGCTCCACTCTCATCGTTACATAGCACCCATGGGCTCGTAGAAACAAAAACACAGGACTCTAGGATCCCATCTCGAAGCGTCCAAAAAAGAGTCGAAGATGACTCAAGATTCTCTCGTCATTACTCAATGCCCCTGGGCCCATAGCGGTGAGGTTGGGCCTTCGACTTCTGACTCGAAGTTTCCAAAAGAGTTGAAGGCGGCCAAACAAAATACTGAAGCTGTTGGTGTATTTTTGGTCACACGTGTGGCCTGAAAGATCTGCTTAACTCTAGTGCATGTCCTATAATCTTAGAAGAAAAGAAGGTTCTGAGCGTGCTAATCAATTTGACCCTACAACTGATAAGGAATCACAAATAACAATGTTAGCAGCAACATCGATCGACTACCGAGCTGATGATTGTGGCGAGAATAAAATAAATAGGAATAAGTATGTCTATCGGCAATAGGGCTGATGACCACGCCCACTGTTGGGGAAATATATTTCCCTTAAACAGGGGCCAAATGACGTCAGCCCCCGACAGCCTTCGGCCCAGAGCCCAGTACTGTCAGAGCCTGTTTTCTATCTAAATGTTGTTTCCAGGTCCCAAGGTGCCTTCCGGGGTCCGTAGCTTCGGAGCCCTCAGACCAGGAGGTCCGGCCGGAGCCCCCAGTCCGGGCCCTGGCGCAAGGCGCCGGAGGCCACCCTCCGGGCGCAGAAGTCCGGAGGCCGCCCTCCGAGAGCCAAGTCCGGAGGCCGCCCTCCGAGAGCCAAGTCCGGAGGCCGCCCTCCGGAGCCAAGTCTGGAGGCCGCCCTCCGGAGCCAAGTCCGGAGGCCGCCCTCCGAGAGCCAAGTCCGGAGGCCGCCCTCCGGAGCCAAGTCTGGAGGCCGCCCTCCGGAGCAAGTCCGGAGGCCTCCCTCCGGAGTCCAGTTCGGAGGCCGTCCTCCAGAGTCCAGTTCGGAGGCCGCCCTCCGGAGTCCAGTCCGGAGGCCACCCTCCGAGAGCCAAGTCCGGGGCCGTCCTCCGGAGTCCAGTTCGGAGGCCGCCCTCCGGAGTCCAGTCCGGAGGCCACCCTCCGAGAGCCAAGTCCGGAGGCCGCCCTCCGGAGTCCCGTCCGGAGACTGCCCTCCGGAGCATGCTTCGAAGCTCCCCTCTGGGGTGCACTCCGAAGCCTTCCCCCCAGCCTCTACCTTCGGTATATCTTTTAGCTGGTCAAAGCCTGGCGCAGCCTGACACGTTAGTAAAGCTGTAAAGTTGTCTGGCACTTTTGTACCATAGCTAGCTCCTTTTCCCCTCTCTGCCCCTAATAGCCTAGGGCTCATAGGGGGCATCCTAGTCTTTTCCTCTGGCCTGCGTGCCTATAAAAGCAGGGCCAAGCCCTTGTAACAGGGGACACCCCAAGGGGGCCATGAGACCCGGTAGTTCTCTTCTCCACACTAAGGCATACCATGCCAAATCCACCACAAACTGGACGTAGGGCTATTATCCCCTAGGGGAGGCCCGAACCAGTATAAACCCCTTCTCCCTCTGAGAGAACCCATCGAGGTTCATTCTCCACATCGTACACCACTATAGGAAAACCTGCTGGAACTAACACAATTGTTCCAACAGTTGGCGCCGTCCGTGGGGAACTTAGTCCTAGAAGCTAAGTTCTCTACCACTGCCTGCAACCCGAAGTGCGCCCGAGGGGGAACATCGAGGCTTTCTCGCTTCGCGCACCCTCCGGCAAGGGGCTTCGGGTGCAGATCGAAGGCCACCTTCGCCTTCCTCCATCCTTCGCATACCGGAGCCCACTCTCCGGCAAGGGGCTCCGCTCCACGTTTCAAAGGTCATCGAAGCCCCGAGGGCTACAAGGTAAGTACCGCCCGAAGCCTTACTCCGATGCACCAATCTGCAGTTACATTAACATAAGCTCGAAGTCTTGCTTCGCCTTAAAGCCGAAGCCCTGCTTCGCCCTTGAATACAATTTTTTCGCTCTATCTTACTTAAAAACCGAAGCCATGCTTCGCCTTATTTAAAAACCGAAGCCATGCTTCGCCTTATTCAAAAACCGAAGCCTTGCTTCACCTTGTTCAAAAACCGAAGCCATGCTTCGCCTTACTTAAAAACCGAAGCCATGCTTCGCCTTATTTAAACCCGAAGCCATGCTTCACCTTATTAAAACCGAAGCCTTGCTTCGCTTTATAAAATCCGGAGTACCCCTCCGAAGGCTACACAGTGCCCCCGGGCCCGTAGCAGTGGGCTAAAAGGACACCGGGCCACTGGCCCAACGCGTTCGGGGATTCCGGGCTCCGCGCCCGAAGCATCCCAGGGATTCCGGGTTCCGCACCCGAAGCATCCCAGGGTCGAAGGTGACCCAGAGTCGAAGGTGGCTCAGAGTCGAAGGTGGCTCACACTATCACAGGTTCGGTGAATCCACACCAAATATCCTTCTCATTACAGGACCAAGTTCCGAAGCCTTGCTTCGTTATCTAAACACGCTCCGAAGCCTGGCTTCGCGTGCTCGTGTATAATACGCCTAAGCGTCTCGAAGTCATACTTCGCCATAATCTAAGTGCGTTTCAGAGCCCCGCTCACGCACAGCATCCAAATCCTAGCATGCCAAAGCATGCCTCGCTAGGCTTGGTTGTGTCAAAGCCTTGCTTCGCACCAAGTTAGCGCGTTCGAAGCCCAAAAGAGGCCTTCGCCTTATTTAAAACCGAAGCCCTGCTTCGCACCAAACTAAAGCGTTCGAGCCCAAAAGGGGCCTTCGCTCAGTAAAATTCCGAGCAGCCGAAGCCCTGCTTCGCACCAAACTAAAGCGTTCGAGCCCAAGGAGGCCTTCGCTTAAATAATTCATACGTCGAAGCCGCCAAAAGACGCACCCTTCGCATCGTTTATTCTTTTGCCCGCACCAGCAACGGCTAAGTCCCTAACTGCTACGAGCAAAAGGGGGGAAGCATGTATGCGAGGTGTGCGAATGTAGTACGCAGTACGAGCGTAACAAGCTAAAGCATTCGAAGCCAAACAACACGAAGCATACAGACGAAGTGTGCAAAGATAACAAACTCTATTCATTGTATGTTGAGAAGTGTGTTACAAACATACTTCGGAAGCAAAACTACGTATAATCTGTATCTAAGCCTAAGAAGAACCGTGTGCGAGGCCCCCAACCCTCTCTTGCCCCTTCTTCGGCCAGGGCCACCTCGGCTGGACGTCGCCTCGTCAGAGCCCGCTCTCCCTCGACTAGCCCGTCCAGGCTCCGAAGCCCGTAAGCTCCGTCTTCCACCTTGCAGGTCGCTCCAAGTTAGCGAAGCAGGCGGTGCTGTATCGAAGGCAGAAAAGTCTAGGGCTTCGTCGCCTGCTAAGGCCGTACGCGAAGGAAAAGACGAAGGACCCTGAAGGTACTCCGTCTTCACAGCGGCTAATAAATCCTGAGCTATGTCGGAGATGGCTTCGCCGTTAGGCCCCCTCGGAAGCTTAAACCGAGGGGGGCCTTCGGACCTAGCTACTTCGAAGATTGCCCACAGCTGTTGAAGCTCTTCGGAGTCCTCGAGGACTTCGAGGTCTGCGCTCGAAGTCTGCGCCTGGGCAGGTATAAAAAACCCCCGCATTCATATTAATAAACTGATAGAGTTTTACAAGCCTGCAGCTAAGTATTACAAAAGGCCTAAGGAGATCTACACCTTCGGAGGTGGAGGTACCGAAGTCGAAGGCTGATCAGGCACAGCAGGCGCTTTGGATCGGCGATGTCGGAGGGCCTTCTGGAGGTCGAGGACTGCTTCGCAGCCTTGCTCCTTCCAGGGGTCCTGCAGCCGCCGCCAGGCTCCGCGAACTTCGGCCGGGGGCATCACCAAGTGCGGACCCCCGAAGGCTACTGGGGTCACGGAGGTCGCAGCCCGAAGGTGGTCACACCCCGTGGCATGGAGCAGGTGCAACACCCCTTGGCCCGCGACGTGACCGGCCATAAGAGCGAAGCCCGTCAGCGCTTCGTCCGCTACCGAAGCTGCAGTCTTCAAGAAGTCGACGCGGTCCCCAATCGGGTCCTGATCGCCAAAATCCGGAGTCCGGCACTCGGTCCCTATTTTCTCAAGGACCTCGGTCAGACTCTGAGTGGCCTCGCCGAGATTAGCCATGACGAAGCTCTCAAGATCCCGAGCCCGCTGGCGGAGCTCCTCGTTCTCCTTCGCCTGACGGGCCTCGGCGTCCTTCGAAGCTTGGAGCTCCGCGCGGAGCCGAGCCGTCTCCGAGGCCAAGGCTTCCTTCGCCTCAGCAGCCGAAGCCTCGGCCCGCCTCCGCTTCTCAGCTTCCTCCAAGACCTCGCGGCGAAGGGCCTCCTTCTCTTCTGCGAGGCGCTCCATCCGCCTGTCGGCAGCAATCGAAGCTGCCGCGTTCAGTGCGAAGGCCTGCAGGAATTCAACAAACCTTGAGTATCAACCGAAGGACAAAGTATTGTTCAAAGCTGCAAGGGGCTTCGCTCACCCGCAGGAGGACTTCGCTCGAACTGACAAAGAGGTCCGCGGGGTCCTGACGGCTAAGCTGGGCCACCAAGTCCTCCTCCTCCGCAGAAGCACAAGCCTCGCGGAAACTGCGGATCGCCGCCACCGTCACGCCACCCCTCGGCTTGAAAGGGTGAATCATAGCCACAGTCGTCTCCGCGGGCTCCGGCGAGGCGGGGCTCAAGCCCACCACATCCACTTCTTCTTCGCCTCGAGGGACTTCGCGGCCTCCGCTGCCTTCATCGTCGGACGAAGTACTCTTGGACTCCGAGCCGCTGCCGCTGCTGCTGCCGCTGCTACTCGAAGCTTCCGTGGGCTTCGCCTCGGCAGACTTCGATCCACCCTCACTTGTCGGCTTCGCCTTAGCGGGCCTCGCATCGTCCTCGTCCTCTACAGGGAGCCAAGTCAAAATCCGCATATTGGGGCAAAGCTTGCATAAAAGGTTTACCTTCGTCAGAGATTTCTTGGAAGGCCGGTGGGGCTAAGTGCATCCTCCAGCTCCCTCGCTGCGAAGCTGGCTCATCCACCTCCGCGCCCGAAGCCGGTTCCGCTAGAGCACCCGTGGCCTCCTTAGCAGCCGGAGTGTGCGCGTCAGCCTCCGCCGCCGAAGGCCTCGCCGCCAGGGGCTTCGCTGCCTTCTTGGAGGGCGGTGTAGCTGCGGGCTTCTCCGCAACCTCCCCCGAGGCATTCGGCTCGTCCTCGTCCCCCCGCTTCCTCTTGGCCGACGAGGTGGTCAGGTGGGCGAAGTCCGGCAGAGCAGGGAGCCCTCCGAGGTCGAGCGCGGTCCACACTCTGTTCCAGCGCTCCCAGGACCCCACCAGGGCAAGGCGCTGGTTCTGCTCCTCGGGGGTCGGAGTCTCGACAACTCGATCCGCCGCCGCGATGGCCTCCTCCGGGGTCCTCATTTCGAGGTCGGCTTCATGGAAAGTTTGAGTTAGAAGTGAAGTCTACGAAGTATTAAAAAGCAGAGAGACTTCGAAGCCTTACAGAAGCGGTCGAAGGCCAGCTCGCTAAGTTCACCTCGGCCCGAAGCCTGAAAGAGCCCCTCCGGCCAGGAGCGCGCGAGGGGGCTGAGCCGGAGGGTGATGAACTCCTCCGCGAGGTCCCTCATGCTCATCTTCGCCGCCACTCTCCGGAGCAGCGAGATCCTCGAGCGAAGGATGTCTTCGCTGGTCTTCACCACCCCTTCGCGCCGGTACAAAATATGGGCGTTGGTACTCCGAAGGGGGGAGTTGGCACCGACGGAGGCATAGAACCACTCTTGGTCCCACCTCGAGTACCACTTGTTGTTGACGGCCCTCACCGGGAAGGCGTCTTGGTACTCCTTCCGGAGCTGGAAATTGGCGCTGCCGAAGGCCAGCGCCCTCTTGACGCGGTCCGTCCCCTCCCACGGCTTCGGTTGGCAGTTGGCGTCGTGGAGGGCGACGAAGACGTCCGCGCGGCCCTCGCAGCCCTCGGCCCTCATGGCCCACTCAAAGACGGCTAACCTCGCCACGGCGTTGGGCGAAAGCTGAGGGAGCTCGAGGTTGTAAGACTTGAGGACTTCACTCAACATCCCCACTGCAGGCAGTCCGAGGCCGACTTCGAAAAAGGCCTCGAACACCACCACCTCGTCAGCACGAGGCCTCGGCTCAGCCTCCGACTTCTCCGGGACCCGAAGTTGGATCTTCGCCGCAATCTTCCCTTCGCAGGCCCTCCGGACCGACTCCTCTGTGGAGATCGAGGCCCTCATCTCCAGGGTCTGCTCGAACTTGTCGGAGGGCGTCCGAAGGTCCCTCGGCCCCATCCGCCTGGGCGCAGTCTTCGCCGCCGCAGCCGCCGCTGCCTGCACCTGGGCGGAGCCCGAGCTCGAGCCAAAAGCAAAAGGCTTCGCCACCGCCTTCTTCGGCATGTTGATGGGACTTCGGCGCGAAGAGCTAAAACTAGCGAAGGGGGCTCAGAGCGAAGCTAGAAGAAGAACAGAGCGAAGGTTGCAAGGCAACGAGAAGAAAGCAAATGAAGGTGTGTCGAAGCCGCGCGTGGTAAGTCCCTATTTATAGGCGCGGTAAGAATTCCAGCCGTCGTGTGCCGAACCCACCGCCAGGTGGGCCTCCAGCGAAGGCGAACCGGCCCAGATCAAGTCATGTTTTCAGGTCATTTGTCCTAAGGGCGCGTGCACCCCTTCGTCCCGAAGGCCTACACGCGAGGGGCTACTGTTGGGGAAATATATTTCCCTTAAACAGGGGCCAAATGACGTCAGCCCCCGACAGCCTTCGGCCCAGAGCCCAGTACTGTCGGAGCCTGTTTTCTATCTAAATGTTGTTTCCAGGTCCCAAGGTGCCTTCCGGGGTCCGTAGCTTCGGAGCCCTCAGACCAGGAGGTCCGGCCCGGAGCCCCCAGTCCGGGCCCTGGCGCAAGGCGCCGGAGGCCACCCTCCGGGCGCAGAAGTCCGGAGGCCACCCTCCGAGAGCTAAGTCCGGAGGCCGCCCTCCGAGAGCCAAGTCCGGAGGCCGCCCTCCGGAGCCAAGTCTGGAGGCCGCCCTCCGGAGCCAAGTCCGGAGGCCTCCCTCCGGAGCCAAGTCCGGAGGCCGCCCTCCGAGAGCCAAGTCCAGAGGCCGCCCTCCGGAGCCAAGTCTGGAGGCCGCCCTCCGGAGCCAGTCCGGAGGCCTCCCTCCGGAGTCCAGTTCGGAGGCCGTCCTCCGGAGTCCAGTTCGGAGGCCGCCCTCCGGAGTCCAGTCCGGAGGCCACCCTCCGAGAGCCAAGTCCGGGGGCCGTCCTCCAGAGTCCAGTTCGGAGGCCGCCCTCCGGAGTCCAGTCCGGAGGCCACCCTCCGAGAGCCAAGTTCGGAGGCCGCCCTCTGTAGTCCCGTCCGGAGACTGCCCTCCGGAGCATGCTTCGAAGCTCCCCTCTGGGGTGCACTCCGAAGCCTTCCCCCCAGCCTCTACCTTCGGTATATCTTTTAGCTGGTCAAAGCCTGACGCAGCCTGACACGTCAGTAAAGCTGTAAAGTTGTCTGGCACTTTTTGTACCATAGCTAGCTCCTTTTCCCCTCTCTGCCCCTATGAGCCTAGGGCTCATAGGGGGCATCCTAGTCTTTTCCTCTGGCCTGCGTGCCTATAAAAGCAGGGCCAAACCCTTGTAACAGGGGACACCCCAAGGGGGCCATGAGACCCGGTAGTTCTCTTCTCCACACTAAGGCATACCATGCCAAATCCACCACAAACTGGACATAGGGCTATTATCCCCTAGGGGAGGCCCGAACCAGTATAAACCCCTTCTCCCTCTGAGAGAACCCATCGAGGTTCATTCTCCACATCGTACACCACTACAGGAAAACCTGCTGGAACTAACGCAATTGTTCCAACACCCACACTATCATGTTGAACACACTATCGGCCGATAAGGTGAAGTCCTTGTGTACCAAGGCCGATGAGTGCCTCCCATACGGGGATGTAACATAGCGTGGAAACAAAGATAACCTATCATCTTGTACTCTAATAGAAACTAAACTCAGCATAACAACAACATATTCATACTATTAAATTACCATAACTTCAAGATCAGACCTAACCGAGAAAGTAACTAATCACGATCAATCAACAACACTTCATCGCATCAGACATACTTATTTAAATGAATGGTACATAACATGAACATGATACAATAGATCAAGATGTCGCACTTAACCGATGAAGCCTTAAACTATGACAACTAATTTACATCAATCTAAGAGATCAAAACAATGCAACCATAGACATAGCAAAATATACCAAGATAAACCCGGCAACCACACCGATCGCGCCGATACCTCAAGAGAACGATATGATGCAGCCTGGTTCCAAGTGCCAAGTCTCATTGGGATTACCCTTGGAAATCCAAGGGTGGCGATGTGCCAAAAGTAGTAGTTTGTTATGGTTAATTATGTGTCCCCTAAACCAAGCTAATTTGATACATATTTATATTCCAGAGACTTGCCGGCTAAGTAATCCACATTGTAACCAATTCTGGATCATATTTATCTTCTCTCTGCTTCATTGGCTCCCTCATATCTAGTCATATTGTAAAAATATGGACGAGCTTCTTTGACCACCTTTGACCAGACTCCTTTGAGTGCTGTTGACCATGTGTATCCTTAGTGGGCCCGGGCTCTACTAAATCTCGGTATCAACACATGCCCCCCAGTTTCGGAGCATTAAATGATTATTGATGCTTTGAAATTACAGGCCATCGTCACCCTCTCCCATCATGTCTTTTCAAATGTCTAATCATGACATCTTTTAACACTCATTAATTCTTAGCCGAAACCCATCATCTTCTAGTACTTTATAACATTTTTCCCAAGGTCCCGACTCCACATCACTTTTCCTCTCCCTTTTTGCTTCTTCTTCGGCCATTCACAACTACGATGAGTGTCGCTTGGTCTGACGCATCTACTTTTTCCTTGTGGCGGTGTCAGACTAGGCTTCATCCCACAAAATTTTGTACTGGTCCTCTTTAAATCAAAGATTCTGTTCCATAAAACCAGAGCCTACAAATATCTCAGCATTTAGAAAACTATACTCATGATTACCTTTTGTCGAACATTGTAGGTGGTCCCCACAAAATCCAGTGGAATTGGTTTGACCAAGCTGCCGAGTCGCTCTTTGCTTTATAAGTATCCCGACCACTCTGCCTTTCTTCTTCACACTTTCTTCCTAATTGCTCACTTTTCCTCAAGCATGCCGCCATCCTGCTAGTACTACTTGCCACCATCATGCTCACTGTCTTCTTCTCCTTCACTGACCCGCACTTTGGCAACACCAGTGATGGCCACCATCAATGTGATGCCCAAGGTAAGCCTTCGGCATTGCTCTCTTTTCGTTGTTGTTCGGTTCTTCTTGGTTCGTTTGCCACTTTTCTTCACTTTTCCCCTCTTATTATTTCTTTTCTACTTTCTTCTTGATATAACTTGCATAACCAAGTCTCGATTCCCCTAGTTAGCCACCCAACTCACCATTTCTAGGGTCCGATGGGTAACCCCGATCCCATTGACATCATTAGTGCAGAAATCAACGGGATTCCTTTTAAGTGTTCATCCATGCTTTCTTCCGATTGGCATCTTAGATTTAGGGCTTTTCCTTCTCTTCCCGGTTGGCATTATTGGTACCTTAGGGTATTGGCTGTCAACCGCCCGTCTTGGGAAGAAAATGCCATCGACCACTATATCGGCCTCTCCCTCGCCGAACCCTACAATAACAAGCCAGTTCTCACCGTCGCTTCCTATTTCTAGTTCGAAAATTTCAAAACCTTGATCACTCCCTGCCATCTGCCTGTCAACTTCACTACCCTTAGATCCTCCCACGAGTTCTATCATTCGACTATTTGCTCATGGCAGTTAGGATTCAGCTAGCTCCCACCTTACTTGTTCTTTATTGGCCGAATTCAAGCTCGTGGATAGGTCATAGATTATCCGGAGTACGATCATCAGTCTCGGGTGGCCAACCAAGTTCCTTATGGTGACTTGGTCCCTTGGTCGTCTTGTACCATCAGCTCCGTTGGCTTCATCGAGTGGTGGGGTGAATGGTTGCTGCACTTATTCAATCAACACTCAAGGACGTACTGCAAATGGCTGCATCTCGGTTATGTCGATGATTTCTTGCTGGTAAACACATCTAGATCAACTTTTGTTCATCTCGCTTGTTGCTTTGTCCCTCACCTATCCTTGTATCAATGTAGGAGGACGATGTGGATCCTCTACCAATGAGTCGAAGTGGTCGACCGATTGAATATGGGCCACAATCGGCTACTAGCACCTTGGGTCATGGGGCCCCTACCTCGAGGGAATTGCTCACCCAAAAGTGAGTCAAAGTCTCGGCGTGCAAGCGTAAGGTTCCAGACGTGGGAGAGCGTCGATCCACTAGAGCCCAATCCGGGCAGGTAGTCTTTCTAGCTTGTTATTGCCATACCTTGTGAATTTTTATCCTCCCTTTGTAAAATGTATCTTCTTTTTCTTCAGTCGACGCCGCCTACTCCTCTAGCTATACAAGCCATGACTACCACCGATGTGCCTTCATCGGCTCTGGTATGTATGCATCTTTGCATTGTATACTTACTTTGCACTCCTGATGTCTGATGCTTTTTCTTATTCAGCCTTCTTCCCCCATCATCGTGCCTCCTTACGTGGCTTCTAATCAGATGGCCGATGGCCCGGCCGGTGCCCAATCGACCCCGCCCATTGGAGGTGCAACAGCGGAAACCAATATCGGGGCCGATACGCCAGGGGTTATGCCCCTTGATTTTGGTGTATCAGCCAACATGGCCGGTGTGGCTGCAACAGGAGAGGTCAATACATCAGAAGGCGTGACAGTTAATGCTAGTGTCCCCCTGCTTTGAGGCCTCGTCTGGTACTATGCTAACTTTATCTTTTGTATAGCTAACATCAGCCCCAAATGCAACCGATGTTAGATGCCAAGGGATCGTTCCCCCAAGGTAGTCTTGGAGAGGAGGGATCACACACTCTCCCAGTGGCTGAAGACAATGCCGCTACTTCTTTGGCCGATAGCATTCCGCGATCTGCAGCCCCTTCTAGGCCTGTTGATGTAAGTACTTTACACTTGTTTTCGCAATGCGGTTGGCTTATGTTTAACTTTTCTTTCTCCTTTCAGTCCTTTGATCGGCAATTCCCCTTCAATATCAGGCCATATCTAGAGGATGAGGACATCACCATTGCTTTTTCATTGGCCACGACTCAATTGTCTTCGAAGGTGAAGGATATGTTTTCGGACGTGCTACATCACCTACAAGTCCCAGTGGAGGTCCTAGTCAATGACTCGGGGCCGATACGAGGTCGCTTCAACAACGTCCTAGACCGTATGTCCTCGAAGCTGGTCGACGCTCTTACGCCAGCTGGGTATCTAGAGTTCCATTGTCTAGACGTGTAGCGGGTGGTGAAGCAGATGGCCGATCGCACTAGCCATGCGTCGCAACGGGAGGCAATTGAAGTACACAATAAGGCAGTGCTCACCGAGGGAACTCTTCTAGATGGCATCCAGGACGAGTCGACGACCATGTCGCTGGAACTTGATCAGCTACGAGCGGAGGAGGCTGATCTGGCGTCGAGGCTGATCTGCCTAGAAGGAAGGTGTTCTAGCCTCCTTCCTGGCTCAGATCGAGGCCCAAAAGCACCGGCATGCCGGTGCCGTCTGCCATGCACACCACCGACGCCCTGCCCTTCAAGATATCAACGGCTCAGACGCCAAAGACCGGGCTATCCTTCAGAGCGTTGACGCAATTAGGTTGTGGGCTATCGAGGCCATTCGTTGGGCTCTCCTGTAACTTCTTGTAGAATCTTTGACTTGTAACTTGCAACATAGTGCCTTTGCAATATATCATCATTTATTCCTTTAATTGATTTTTTGAACTTTTTGTGTCTAAGGGCGATGCTTCAGCATCGGCCATCTAAAGGTGATACCATCGGCATCGGTTGTCTTGTGTGTAGCCCTTTAGGCATTTGTCCAAACGCTCGGGAAATATTTCATCAAGTAATTTCCATTTAAAGCTTTCCCAAACCCTTCTCCATCAAATCCTTCGAGAAGATAGGCATTGCTAGGCACCACTCGATGTACTCGAAATGGCCTTTCCTAATTAGGCGACTACTTACCGAACTGAATTTCCTTAGACCCGATCGGTAGGATAAGTTTCCACACAAGTTCTCCTTGCTCAAATGACTTGGGCATCACTTTCTTGTTATAGAACCTGACAACCCTTGCTTTGTTTTCTTCAATCTCCTCGTGGGTTCTCAATCGGACCCATGTTAGATCGTCTAGACCATCTATCATTAGATTATAATAATCATTGGTTGTGACTTGGTCTTGTAATGTAATCCTTCTCGAGCCAATGTTATTTTCCCACAGTAGTACTACTTCATGACCATAGACTAACCGGTATGGTGGTACTTGAGTGGATCTGTGTTGCGCCATCCGATAAGCCAAGAGTGCTTCTAACAGTGATCGATGCTAATGTCTCGGTTGATCGTTAATCTTGCACTTTGTCAACTTGATCAAACTCTTGTTGGACACTTCAGCCTGACCATTATCCTGTGCATAATATGGCGATGAATTTAAGAGCTTAATTCTCATACTGGCTATGAATTGTTTGAACTCTTCCGACACGAAGATTGTCCCTTGATATATGGTGGTGGTCTATGTAATCCTAAACCGATATATAATATGTTCTCTGATGAACTCAATGGCATCGGCAGAAGTAACCCTTTTGAGTGGAACGACCTCTACCCATTTTGTGAAGTAGTCATTTACTTAACACTCGGTAGATTTGGCCAATCATATCAATGCCCCACCTTCTAAAGGGCCAGTGTTTAATTATCGAGTGCATTGCCGATGCGGGTGTCCTCTGAATAGTCCTCCACCATAGTCGGGCAAAAGTAACCTCCCCCTGAAGCATCCATTTCATTTTCTAGGACGACTGGCGTGTTTCGCATATTCCATCATGTACCTCGCACATCACCACATTGGCTTCTTAATTCAATACTTATGCATTTAAGAAGGACCCCATCGGTCATCTAATGGTACAAGTCTTTTCAGAGTACAACATATTTTGTTGCTTGATATTTGAGTTTTATTAGTGCCAATGTCAAAGGATTTTTCAAATAATGCAGGATATCATACCTCCAATCATCGGCCTCTATTTCTGTGTTCTCCACCTCGATCGACTTGGCCATCGACTTGTATCTTGACGCCATCTGGGCCAAGTCGTTCGCTTCCGAGTTCTGCTCCCTTAGGATATGAGTAAGAGTTACCGCTTCAGAAGCTTGACATTATGGCTTGACATCGATCATGATATTCTTTCAGCATATCATCCTTGCATTTGTACTCATTTGACAGTTGCCTCATCACTTGCAGAGAGTCTCCCATGATTTCTATTGTATCAGTGCCTACTTCTTCCAATAATTGTAACCCTTTCAATATTGCTTTGTGTTCGGCCTGGTTATTGGTGGATAAAGGTTTGATCATGTATGCGAATTCAAATGATGGCCCCCGTGGGGAGACGATTACCAGGCCTATGCCACATCCATGCCGACACAGTGATCCATCACAGAATAAGGTCCATGGTATCGGCTTGACATGGGTCACTAGCTCATCTCTGTGCTGGACTATGAAATCAGTTATCACTTGTTCCTTTACTGCCTTAGCCGATTCATACCTAAGATCAAATTTGGTGAGAGCGAGGACCTACTTACCGATACGCTCTTTCAACATTGGGGCCGATAGCATATACTTGATGACATCGACCTTACATATCACCATGCACTCTGATGATAGCAGGTAGTGTCTTAGTTTGGTGCACAAGAAGTATATGCATAAACAGAGCTTCTCTACAGCAGGGTATCGGTTCTCGGCGTCCAGTATTCTTCTACTGATATAGAAAATTACCTTTTATTTTTTATCGATCTCCGGCACTAGGATTGATCCGATGGCCTGACCATCGGTTGACAAATATAACCTGAATGGAATCTCTTTCTATGGCGGCATCAACACTGGAGGTGAGGCTAAGTATTCTTTAATTTCGTCGAACGTCTTTTGTTTCTTTTCTCCCCATATGAATTCCTGGTCAGGCTTTAACTTTAATAGTGGAGTGAACGACTCTATTTTTCTTGAGAGGTCAGCTATGAATCTTCTAAGAAAATTTATCTTCCCGATCAGTGACTGCAACTTGGTTTTATTGGTAGGGGGTTGGGTGTTCTTAATTGCTTCAAAACTGCCCTAGCTTATCTCAATCCCACTTTCATGCAGAGTAAAGCCTAGAAATTTCCCCGCCGATATACCAAAGGCGCACTTCTTAGGGTTCATTTTTAGTCCATACTTTTTGGCCCTCTATAGAACTTGACGTCGATCGGCCACGTGGTCTTGACTGCTGCTTGATTTTACCATGACGTCATCTATATATATTTCCACCAATAGGTCAAGGAGGTCATAGAAAATATAGTTCATGGCCCTTTGGTAAGATGCTCTGACTTTTTCAAGCCGAAGGTCATCACCACCCACTCGTAAAGTCTGATAGTGCCTAGCCACCGAAAGGACGTCTTGTGGATATCTTCGTCAGCCATGAAAATCTGGTCAAAACCTGCATTCCCGTCCATGAAGCTGATAATCTTGTGACCCAATGCGGCATCCACTAGCAAATCCACAATGGGGTATGTCTTTTATTTGTGAAAATTTGAAAATGGTCACTGCTTAGTCTAGAAACTAGCTGGAATGGGTTGAGTTCTTTTGCTTGCTTTTTTACACCTGATAGCTAGGTCCTTTTTACTTGGATGCTAATACGCAACTTGATTTCATCAAAAATGAAAGAAAATGAAAATGAATGAAAATGAAAATGAAAAATGAATGAAAATGAAAATGAAAATGAAGATGGATGATATTCGTGCTTTTGTGTGCTAAAATTGAAAAGATCCAGGTGGGTTTGCTTTGTCACACTATTTTGTTCTGGACAGCTTACCATAGGACTTTGGTAAGAACCAGGACGTTGTAGTGTTTGCCGAGACCATTGCTTTAAGCTTTTGATGGTTTCAACTTAGGTTTAGCGTGGTCGGTTAGCATAAGGTTGACATGCAAATAACCCCTAGCACAAAAATGAAAAATTTGAAATTCATTGCATATCATGTTTGCTGAAGCACCTTGAAGTGGGATACGCTTATCTTGTGTGTGCTTGTTTAGCTTTTTTTGTAGGTTTAGTAGGATTCTCGGTTTTTTGAATAGTGTCTAACTGAGCTCTTTCTTTCTCAAGGGTAGTGGGTGGAGTGAACACTGTTTCGCTTGGTGTGTTTGAAGTGGTTCTCTAATATCCCAACCCTAGAGCTAACCCTGCCTTGTCAAAACACAATTATGTTTTAGCCAAAAGCAAATCCATCCTACCCTTCTCTTCAGTGCATTTTTGAACCACGGAGAGAAGATAATCATTTTCACATTTTAATTTTTCAACTTGCTCTCTAGCAAAGCTGAGTTGGTCCTTAAGGGTGATGCAGGTGGGACACGCCGGCTGCACATCCTTAGAACACTCAACACTCTCCAATCTAGCCTTAAGTTCATCAACATGCCTATCTCCCAAATTAATGCTTTCAACAAGTAAAGGACAGTTCATGCGTTCGTTGATGACAACAGGACTAGATTCCACCTCCAAAAGCTACTTTTGAGTACTTTCAAGTTGTTCAATAACTTGAGCATGAGTAGTACGTAGTTGAGAAAGTTCATTCATGACAACAAGACATGACTCACATTCGGCATCATCAGACTTAGATTTCAAAATTGCAAGTCTAGTGGAAATAGTTTCAAGTCTGAATTTTAGTTCTTTTCGTTCTTTAGCAGAAAGTTTAAGTAATCTATCCTGAGAACAAACAACATCATACAATTCATCATTTTGAACAAGAAGCTTATCACGGGAGAGATATACCTCAGAAGTGTCGAGCTCATTGCTGCTATGGTTACCATCGACCATGAAGCAAAGGCCGGTGAGATCCATTGTCTTCTTCAACTTCTTCTCCTTCTTCTCCTTCTTGGGAGGTTCCTCCTCTTCTGAGCTTGGCTCTTCGCTTGATGTAGCGTCGTTGTCGCTGAGGGCAGCCACAAAAGTCTAGCTACTCTTTTAGCCACTTTTCTGCACTTCCCTTTGAAGTAAGGTTTCTTGTTCCACTTCTGGTGCTTGTGCTCATTTTTATTTTTCATTTTTAATTTAGGGCAATTCGCTTTTTGTGAGACAGATCTCCACATTCAAAACATCCCTACGACCCTCCTCTCCTTTGGTCTCGTCTATCATTGTATAAGCTGGTGAACTTCTTGACAATAAGAGCTAGGTCCTCATCATCTAGAGTGTCCACTTGTTTTTTTGTGACAGAGACAAGGGAGGACAATTTAAAACCACTAGAATAAGCACAAACTGCAGAACCACTAGAAAAGTACCTCTATATGAGATACCACTGCCAGGACCAGAAACCAAAGCAATAGAAGGCAATAAAGAGTTTCCAAATCCTTGACGTGATGCCTTGGCAATCTTAGTGGACTTGAGCTTACTAAAGAGTTCCTCGCAAGTCAAAGTGTCAAACCTTGCCGACTCTTCAATACTAGAGATCTTCACCTGCCATATGCTACGATCAAGAGCATAGAGAAGTTTGATCACTCTATCATGGTCTGAATAAGCTAAAGTCCCAATGGAGCGCAAATTGCTCACAATCCCATCAAATCGAGCAAACATGGCATCTACAGATTCGCCGGGGACTTGCACAAACATTTGATATTCTTGATTATATGTGCTTTGCTGCCTAGCCTTAATCTGAGTAGTGCCCTCATGGAAAGTTTTTAAAGTGGTCCAAATTTCACGCGCAGTTCGAAGATGCTAGACCCTATCAAACTCTTTTCCGCTCAGACTCATGAAAAATATATTTCGTTCTTTGCTGTTACAATCATACTGTCCCTTTTGAGCCTCTATGATGCGAGTTTTAGGGATCACATATTGGGAATCAACAATGTCCAAAATTGCACTTCCTTGGCTTAGTAGATAAGCCTCCATGCACACCTTCCAATAAGCAAAATTATGACCTTAAAAAATCAGAATCTTAGAGATTATGTCCAAGTCGCCAAAAAGGATCACAAACCGGTTAAGGTCAACTTGTGATCTAACCGGCTTAGATATAAATTGTGGGATCGGAATGGCGACTAGATGGGGGGTGAATATGCGCCTCGACAAATTCTTGCGAATATGATGGCCATTTCAATTCAGGGCTCAAGGCTGAAAATTGCTAGGGTATTTAGTCTCGAGCAGGGGGATCGAAGCTAGCCCAACACAGATAAGTGCATTGCAAAGAATGGCTCCGCCGAAAAATTTGAAGCAAGTTCAGAAGCTCATTGGTCGCCTCGCGGCCCTTAGCATATTTTTGGCAAGGTCCAGAGAGTGGAGCCTACCAATATTCAAAGCCTTAAACGGGTCCGAAGATTTTGCTTGGACACCAGAGTGCTAGAAGAGTTTCAATGATATCAAGGAATATCTTGGCAATCTCGCAACACTCACTGTGCCCCTCACAGATGAAACTCTTTTTCTTTATCTTGTAGCCACAGGCTCCGCTGTCAGTGCGGTTCTTGTTCGAGAAATAGATTTCAACGGGAAGTTGCTACAAAATCCGATATATGTTGTATCAAAAGCCTTATTCGGATTAAAAACTCGGTACTCTAAGCTGGAGAAATTTACTTATGCTCTGGTAATGGCTTCGAGGAAATTACGACATTATTTTTGGCACATAATGTAATTGTACCAACTTTTTATCCTCCGGGAGATATGCTCTGATGCAAGGATTCTACGGGGAGAATTGAAAAGTGGGCCGTTGAGCTAGCCCCCTTTGGTATCTTTTTCGTAGCAAGAACAACAATCAAGTCATAGGTTGTGGGATCGAAATGGCGACTAGAGGGGGGTGAATACACGCCTCGACAAATTCTTGCGAATATGATGGCCTTTTCAAATCACCCAACGCACCTCTAAATGAACAAGGGGAAGCAAATGTAGTAAAGACTCTGATAAAAATAGATGCTATCACCCTGCTATCTGATATTATGTCAAATGATAGATTGAGGGGTCACCAATACTGAATTTGCACACACAAAGACTGCACTTCAAAAATAGCTCTGAAACTTTTTGTGTTCTATACAAAAGACTCACATAAAAAAACAATTTCAGTATGGGCTTGGTGGAACATGTGCTCGGCAGTACATGCAGTTGTTAATGGTGAAAAGCATCACTGCATACGACAGCACATGATCAGCAAGCTGGGAAAGAAAAAGAAGGGAGAAAAATGTTTGTAGATTCAACTGAGCGTTCAAGATTTTCAACAAAAGACCACCTTCAATAATTTTTATAGCATATAGATTAGCCAAAAACTATATGTAGCTATGTTCAGAACCTTTTGCAAAATTCAAACATGGAACCCTTGTAACTTGGACAAAAAGAGTTATATAGAACTCAGGTCCAAAAACAGAACCAAAACCGATCAAAAATCGCCTCTAAGATTGAATCAAGACTGAAAACAGAACACAACTTGGCAGAAATCAGCAATTTTCAGAACTTTTTAGGCACTTTGTTGAATAGGAAAATATATGCAGCAGTGGTCAAAACCTTTTGCAAATTTTGAACATGAAACCTTGAAACATGGACAATAAAAGTTATGTAGAACTCAGGTCCAAGAACAATACTAAAACAGATCAAGACTCGCCTCAAAGATTGAATCTAGACTGAAGACAAAACTCAATCAGTAGAAATCAGAAGTTTCTAGAACTATTTAGGCACTTTGTTGGACAGAAAAATTTATGCAGCAGTGGTCAAAAAACTTTTGTAAACTTAAAAAATGGAACCCTGGAAACTTGTACAACAAAAGTCGTGAAGAACTCAGGTCCAAAAACAACATCAAAATAGTGCAAAACTTAGCTCCAAAAGTGAATCTGAAAAGAATGAACAGTACCTGCGCTGGAAGCTCCTGGATGTTGTTTTTGCTTGATCCGAATGATGAACACTAAGCACGAAATTAAGAACAGCAAAAAGGCTAGAACAAAATAGAAATTGTGGTTGGTAGCCGCCAAAATGTCAGTTGAAAGAGTGTAATGACAGCCACACAAGTCACACCAACCCTAGGCCTTTGTGTCCTTTATATAGACAAGCCTACAAAGGGAAACCCCAAAATGCCCCTAGGATTTAATTACAAATTAATACTTAAAACTAATTAAACCTGAAATACCCTTTGGTATTTTTTAGAATTAAAATCCAGAAAAATAGACAAAGAATATACCTAATTTATTACAACACTTAAACCTATACTTTTAATATATTTTCAGAATTTTGATAATTCTAAAAAATACTAAAAGTTTACACTTAATCTAAATTACTAAATGAAAATAAACTCCTAATTATTGGAATTTAAAAACATTTAGAGATGAGACGGTTTTTGGCAAAAAATTGACAAAGCCTCCTCGATCGCCGACATGTGACGCCTATCCGCGAACTCGACCGCCAGCAAGGATCTTCCGCTCTCGATCCCCTTGAGTCGCCTGATCACTTGCATTGGCCTCCCTTTCGCTGACTTGACCGTCACCCTGTCTTGACCATCCGTTCATCCATTTCTTGCTCTATCTCCTCGTGCACTCCTGAGATCATCTCCAACTTCACCTGGCATCCTTGATCCTCTAGCATCGAGCTCCCCGTTCGACCCTTGATCACCTGTCGTTGACAGTTGGTTAGCATCTCCACCCTGCACACATGAGACAAGCCAAAACACGAAACGCGACGCACACCAATCCTCTCGGCATCCACTCTCCATAACCACACATCGATCCCATTGATACAATCAAACCATCACTCACTCATTCACTAGATCGCTCAACTTTGTCAATCACTCATCATAAAGACAGAAACCACGGTGTGATCTCTCTTGGTTTCACACAGGTGGTGGTTGATTTTGTAGCAGAATGGACTCCGTCTACAGTATAGGCTCCGGAATAATCAAATGAAGGCATATGGACCATATACTTTGATGGAGCTTTTCAAGCATCCGTAGCAGGCACCAGAGCGGTCATAATTTCACCTTTAGGGAAGAAAGCAATGTACTCCGCAAGGCTCAACTTTAAGTCCACCAATAATATTGCGGAGTACAAAAAATTTTGCTAGGTCTTCACAAGGCGCGCGCCCTTGGTGCTACAAGAGTTGTTATAAAAACAGATTCCTAGATTGTAGCAGGGCACGTTGATAAAAGTTTTTAGGTTCGACATCCACAACTTGCTAAATATTTGAAATAAATCCGGAAGACCAAAGAAGCATTCAAAGGGATCTCTGTCTGGAGCATCCCACGACCTGATAACTTACAAGCAAACATCTTGACAAAAGCTGCAGCCGGAGCCCTGGACATCCCGGAAGGGGCTTTTTATGAAGAGCTTGCCTCCCCTTCGGTGCCCCAACTCCCTCCTACGGAAGTCCTTTGCATACCAAGCACCGATTGGTGGAGTTCAATTATGGATTTATTGCAAGACGAAGCCAATTTGCCCGAAGGCCCAAAGCTATCACGACTACAGTTAAGAGTCTGAAACTATCATATTATCAACGGTATTTTATATAAGGTCGGAGTCTGTTCTCCTCTGCTTTGATGTATTTCCCAAGCCAAAGGCCAAGACATACTCTGAGAAATTCATGAAGGACTTTTTGGTAGCCATCTTGCCCCTCGAGCTTTAGTAGGCAAAACACTTCGTCAAGGCTATATTGGCCTATAATAGTAGCTGATGCGGAGGCTTTAGTCCGAACTTGCCAAGGTTGTCAATGGATGGGAAGACGGAGTCATCGTCCACCAACACCTCTTCAAATTATTACTCTGGTGTGGCAAATGGTCCGATGGGTAATGGATCTTATTGGCCCCTTCCCAATGGCAAAGGGCAGTCTAAAATTTGCAGTTGTAGCGATTGAGTATTTTTCTAAGTGGGTCGAAGCAGAACCCCTCACCGCTATCACTTCAAAAAATGTGCAAAAATTTTTCTGGCAAAATATTATTTGCAGATTCGGAGTGCCTAGACAGGTGACAATTGACAACGACACTCAATTCGATGTCGAACCCTTCAGAGAGTTCTCTGAAGGTCTTGGTATTGAAATGTGCCTTGCAGCTGTCCGTCATCCACAATCCAACGGAGTCGTCGAGCGAGCTAATGGTAATATCTTGTCAGGCTTGAATCGATAAATAGTAGGATTAGCGCAGTGTCTATGGACCAAAGAACTTCCGAAGATTTTGTGGTCCATTCGGACCACTAAAGCAAGGTCCACAGGGTTCACCCCTTTCAGGTTACTATTCGGAGATGAGGCCATGACGCCAACGGAGCTCAATGGAGGATCCCTCCGCACCATCGAACCTGAAATTGAAAATGAAAGACAGACTTCGCTGGACTTAATAGAAGAAACAAGGCTTCAAGTTGTTGCTAACCTAACGTAGTATCAACCTCAGACGAAGACTTTGTATGACCCAAAAATAAAGCTTAATGAACTTAAGTCAGACCATTTAGTATTGTGAAGCATCATTACTCCGTGGAAATTAGGAAATAAATGGGAAGGACCGCATATATCATTACGCCTTGGATCTTTTAAATTAGCTAATTTAGAAGGTGAGGAATTGAAGCATGCATGGCATGCAGAGCACATTAAATGATACTTCACTTAGGGGCTCCTTGTAATCATTTGTAAACACTTTTTAAATGAATAAAACTTATGGTTCAAATAATGCAGGCTTCTCAAGATGATTCCTACTCCTAGTGGACACACTAGGGGGACAAAGTTAATTGCGGAGGTATGTATTATTCATTTTGAACCCGATTTATGGAATTCGAGCCACCGGCTCGAATCATCCGTCATGGTGGGAAAGTACCATGAAAAACATTTTTCGATCCACCGGCTTGAAAGCATCCGTAAAAGAGTCCAAAGAGGCCAAATGATACGGATTCTGAGCAATCATCCTGAAAGCATTCGTAAAAAGAGTCGGAGGAGACCATGAAAAACGGATTCCGAGCCACCGGCTTGAAAGCATCCGTAAAAAGAGTCCGAAGTGACCAGAATAATCAGATTCAAATACATCCGAAAAAGAGTACTAAGCTACCATTTATGGATTTCAGACCAATAGGTTCGAAGAGACCTACGAGGTCCATAACGATCATCTACTCTGATTTCGGACCACTGGTTCCAAATTATTGTTCAATACAAACAGGGGCTCCGAACCTCCGAAAACAAAAACTATTGAAATTGTACTCTTAACAGGTATTACAATCGTTGTGCGTAACCATCTTCACTTAAAAATCGAAGGTGCTCACCCTCAAAGAGGGGCTAGGAGTAACGAGACAATTTCAAAACATTTCAATTACTCAATAAATTACATTACACTATGAAAAATCAGTGTCTAAGCCAAGAAGTAAGCGAAGGCCCCTTTGGTCCCCAGAGCTAGACTCAGAGTTAGCTCGGCTTCGAAGACGACTTGTCTCGGAAGCTTGAAAGTCTCTTTGTTCTTGCTGAAGCTCAGCCTAGGTCCAAATTCGTTCTAGGCTACTCTTCCCTTGATCATCGCTAGACCACTCTTCTTCGGACCAGTCAACGTCCTCCGAAGATGAAGATATTATTTTACAACTTTTTCCCCCTTCTCCACCTTAATATAAGCTAATATTTATTTACAGATTTCGGGTATAACCTCTCCATGGCTCCCTCGAGGAATTGAAAATCGAGGAGGCCTGTGAGTCCTTAAGGCTTCAAAGGTAGCCCACTATTAACGGAGCCCTTTGTTAACCTCTAATACTTCGAGTTCATCATTCAAAAAAGGTCGGAAAGCCTAAAAACATTTCCAAATAAGTCTTTTTTATTCAAAAGGAAGACAAAAACATAAGTTTTTACATAACAGAACCCTAAGGAGAACTAGATCTTCGGGTTCAAAGGAGGCTTGTTGGTCGAAGGCAGCGTCCGCGCTTTCTTTTGATGATGGCCTTCATCTATCCATGCCTTCACAGCTGACCGGCCTTCAGCTCTCTAGGATGTCTGAAAAGCTTCCCGAGCTTCGACCACGTCAGGCGAAGGGGTCAATAGTTGGTCACCAACAAAGCTAGCGGGGGCTGCTCTGGTCTCTAAAGAAACAGAAAGTCTGATGTCCTCGAAGTAGCGAAGTACTCCGAGAGCGGCTATATGGCCGGAGATCTCTCCGTACCGAGTACCCGAAGTCTTCCTCATCTTCGCTGCTGCTTGGATCATCTTCTCGAAATACTCTAGGAAACCCGAAGGACATCCATGGTTTCGGAGGCCACGCTCTCACACTTCATTTTCTCCACGGCCAATGCCTCGCTCGAGACATTCATGTCGCGGATCAAAGTGGAGAGCTCAACCATCTTTGTCATAAGGACAATTTTTTGCACGAGCAACTTCCTCGTGTCTTGAGCCAAGCGTTGGTGCTCTTCTCAAAGCTTTACAAGCTCGGCTCCCGAAGCTACCTGCTCCCCTCGAAGCCTTTCAACTTCAGCCCGAAGCACCACCCGTTCAGCCTTGAGCACCTCCTTCGCAGCCTCCAGCCTGGTTTTGGCATTCTGCTTTGCCGGAACCATCTCCTCCAAGCTCGAAGCCTGGTTCTCGGAGTCAGCAAGACTCCCTTGAAGAGTCGTCACCTTCTCCTTGAGCCGATTGCATTCCCGCTTGTTTGAAATAGCAGCTGCTCGAGCTAGAATGACGCGCTACAAAGGAAAAGAAGAGCAATGTAAGTGTTTTAGATTAAACTGACTTTTGCAGGTGCTTTGTACCTGGTAAGCCGCCCATTCGAGAGCAGCGTCGAGCTCCGACCCTTCGGCCTCGCCAAGGATGGAGACCAATTTAGTCTCCCCAACTTCGCGACTTGCACAATCCAGAGGCTCTAGCAAAGTCTAAAGCCCTGTCCTCCTTTCAAGAAAGGGGGCCAAGAGTGGGAGACTTGATAAGGCGCTCCGATCATCGTCACTAGGAGAAGGGCCGGAGCGCAGTGAAGCATCCTCAGAGGCTTCTGTCGACTGGCCTCCGTTTGTCGACTCTGATGGAGTCCATCCTAGAGCAAGAGAAGCATTAGCAATCCTTTGCCTTTGCCCTTTCTAGGACCCGCCATTTGCTTCGGAGCCACCTCCTGTGCCGTAGTCGACAACGACACCGAAGCCGTCTTCAACTCCGGAACCACCTCCACAGTAGGGGTCACCTCCACCGGAGCTGATTCTATGAAACCAAAGGTACATGATATTATTTAAATGATGCAGATGAAGGAAAAAGAATGTGTTCAGCCAAGGCTTACCTCCGACACCTTGTCGCAGGGTGAGCATCGGACTACTCGAAGGCTCAAACATCTGGTCGAAGTCCTCTTCGGACTCCGAGGTTCGAACCGAAGGAACAACTGCTGGGATTTCTTTGGCCACAACAACTATCACTTTGTTTGGAGCTGAGACCTCTACAGCTAGGGCTTCAACCCCTTCAGTCTCGACTCCACCTTCCCCCAAAATAGGGGTGACCGCCAAGCCAGACGGAATGTTTTCAGTCTCCGTCTGCCCAGGATCGCCCTCAACCATTGGTGCCACCTCCGCACCATCTTGGACAAAGGCCTCGGTTCCCATCCGAGACCCTTCGTCCTCCCCTGTAAGAAGAGCTTCGAACTCCTCCGCCATCTGCATGTCCACGTCGTCTTCCACTTCGGATTGCTTCGGCAACGAGACAAGAGACTTTGCAGGAGTAAGAGCCTTCGGTTTGCGGGCCACCTTTGTAGGCGTCTTCACCAGTCCTAAAGACCCCGCCTCAACCTTCCTCTTCTTTGGATCTTGGTCCAGGGCGGACCAGTCTGGAAGGGTCAGAGGCTCAATTCTGAGTATGCTCGATACTCGGTTGAACCGCTCCCAAGTCCCAACCAACTTCACCCTTCGCTCCCTTTCTATGGGCGTAAGGGCTCCGAGGACCTTCTCTGCAGCCCGAACAATTTGTTCCGAAGTCAAAGTCACACGTGGCGTTGAAAGATAAGATATCATTTGATTAAGTTATTAAAATAAAATAAATATTTGTGTGTAAAACACCTTGATACAGGATATGCGAAGAGCTTACCTGCGGAGCACAAAGGAATTTCCCAAAGTCCCCCCTCAGGGGTTTTCTTAGAAGTTGATCGGCCAAGCAGCCATCAGAGGAAGAATCCGAAGCCCGATGAACTCCTCCGTCAAGTCGCGCATGCTCATGCGATGACTTATGGAGTGTAACGGCCCAAGGAAGACCAGAAGTTTGCTCGGATCCGGATGGACCTCCGCCTCCCTCCGGTATAAATTCTCCTCCAAGGGTCTCGCCAAGGCACAAGTCATCCCCACCTCTGCATAGAACCAACGGAGGATCCAGTCAGAGTACCACCTGCCATTGATGGCCTTCGCTGGGAACCGATCCTAGAACTCATCGCGGAGTTGAAAATTTATGCTCCCGAAGGCAATCACCATCTTCTCCCCTCCGAGTCTAGTGAATGTCTTTGGTTGGCACGAAGCTTTATGAAGGGCAGGGAAGATCTCTGCCCTCCTGGCACACCCTTCGGCCCATATGGTCCATCCGAAAATAGCTAGATGGGCGATCACATTGGGAGAAAGCTGAGGGAGAGTTACATGAAATAATCTCAGTTCCTCCGCCAGGAAATCCACCACCGGGAGCCCCAATCCATCTTCAAAGAAAGCTTCGAATACCACCACCTCTCCTACATGTGGTATCGGGATCACCTCCTTCCTAGGTTGGTGAACTGTCACTCCGGGCCCCATCTTTCCAGCGACTGCCGCAGCAATCGACTTCTTTGAGCAAGATGATTCCCCCAAGCTATACAATTGGTCTGTATACTTGGCAAACACCGGACGAAGGTCATGAGGACCGACCGGATGAGGGTTATCTGAAGGTCACGCCGCCGCAGCCGCCACCATCGCCTACTGCTGAGCCAAGGTTGAAGTAGGAACAAGGACCTTGTTTCTAGTCTTCACCACCAGAGAAAAAGAGAGATTGTGAGTATGTGCTCATGAAGAAGAAAGGTGATATGTGAAAACAATTGGCAAAGTGTCTAAAATTCACTTTTACTTTCCTATTTATAGAAGTCGAAATTCCTTGTACTATACAATACAGAGCGTTGTTTGGTTTCTCTGTTTCGGTTTCGACGCGATCATAACTTACAGGATTGCCTCATGAAGAGTTACAACCGTCGGAGATAGTGCGATCGTTAGCTTTCTCAGAGAGTAACGACTCTATTTCTGAGTCTAACGGCTCTGAAGACTAATGGCTATATTGGCTCCGAAAGGAATTTGTCTCTGAAGCCATCCTCGTGGACGCCTCCGAACAGGATTTGGTCCAAAGATCTTTTACTTCTAAATGTTTCTAATGATTGTAAAGGTTTTCAAGCTCCTTTTGTTCTAAATTCTAAGCATGAAATTATTTCTTGCGTATACTGCCCTCTTCACTGCATATGCAATTCAGAGAGAAGTATTCGAGGGGCTACTATTGGGGGAAAATATTTCATCCTCTAGAGGTCAAGGAAGCTTCCATATCAATACAAGCAGAAGAAACGAAGTCAGAAGCTTTATCTCCGAAGATACTAAAAGCATCAAGACTTCACAGTATTTGGAGCTCTATACAGTGAAAGCCTCCATCAAGACTTCGGCATGACGGAGCCTCCCGGAGCCTCTTTACCTGAATTGGTACTGCCAGCGAGGACAAAAGAACTATCTTCTCACTAATTAGACTAGTGTTTTACTCTTTTAACCCTACGAAGAATATTAAATAGTATCTTCTTAGTCGGTTTTAATTAGAGGGTAAAGAAGTCTTTTCCCTCTGTATTCAGTCTATAAATACCCCTCTTCGCTCTGTAAAGGTTATCAAATACTCAGATATTCAATACACACTTCGAAGGATCTCAAGCTATTATCCTATTCGGAGGCTTGGAATAGTCTTCTCAAACAGACATTCTGTTTGTTAATCTTTCTAGGTATTTAAACCTGTTAGCATAATCTTTTGCGCCAACAGTATCCCACATAATGAAAACCCTATAAATAGTTGACCGCTGTCTTTATTAGTGTTGGGTTTTGCTTAGATTATTCTGCTTTTGCAGTTTTGCCGGAGATCGGTTTGTAAAACCCCAACATCGAGTACTTTAGATTATTATCTGTAATCCAGATTGTGTTTGTCTTGTTCTTGCAAAGTTCTTTCATTGATTTGCAGGAACAAAACCTTCATGGTGAGGTCAACTACGAGAGCGCGTGGTTGATAACGACTAAATGTGCAAGTGTAGCGATTGTAAGGTTCCGATCACTGATTGGAAGCCTTAAAATGTGAACATCCACTCATCACCTCAATCTAACCTATCAGAAGATTGGGCCAACCAAAAGCACACTAAGTGCACATAAAGTGGTATCAGGATGCAAGTGGGGTTGGAAATAGAGGAGTTTCGATACAAGAAGGTAAATCGGTCGCATATTTTTGTGAGAAGTTGTTTGGACCTAGTTTGAACTATTCTAATTATGATTAGAAATTGTATGTGTTGGGGAAAATAACATTACCCTTACAGGGGCCAAATGACATTATCTGTAAAGCATCAAGAAGGCTTTGGTTTGAAGCCTTCGAACCCATCTAACACCCCTTCGTCCGTCGTAAAGGAAAATAATCCTCCGCAAGACCAAGAGCTAATTACGAAGTTGTTGGACCACTGAAGCCCCCTCCAAGACCACTCTGGGCTCCGTCCAAGAAGATGTGCGAAGCTTGCTCCGACAGCAAGACTTTGAACTATGCTTTGATATCCCTTTGAAGCCTAGGGCCTTGAGCCCCCCTTCACAACCCTCTGCTTCGGAGACCACTCCTGTACGAAGCCTTCGACTCATACTCCAATGCAGGCTCTAAATATCTTAAGGAACACTTCGGCATGAAGGCCAAAACTAGGGGCCTTCGCCCCTCGCATTTGCATAGGTATTTGCATAAACCTTTTTCCCCTACGAACTCTTATATACAGAGTCATCTATGACGGTTGTAAGTAGAGGGTAAAATAATTTTTTTCCTATTGTATTTTGCCTACTGGGCACCTCCAATGTAAAGGGAGGGATGATACATAATACAAAAATCACTATGAACTAGCTTAAGGCTATTATCCCTCTCAGAGGCCTGAACCGGTATAAATATCATTTGCAATTAGTAGCTCTTCAAGGCTAAACAAACCTGTTTGGCGCAAACACAATTGCGCCAATATTTGGCACCGTCCGTGGGGACCCTATTACTAAATTAGCCTCTCTACCACTATCTACGTAATTAATCTCGAAGTATACCACCGAAAGTATCAGCGAAGTCCTACATCGACTCTGCATGCTTCTCTTCGGCAAGGGCCTTTGAATATACGCCGAAGATATATTTTGAGGTCTTCTCTTTTTCTTAGGAGGCCCCAGGGTCTCCAAGGAAAGCTTCAACACTCTGATTTGATGTCCTTGGTCTCCGGACTTTTTGTGCCTATGAAGGTATGCACAAGATTTTCCGCTACCCAAGCTCGAAGGTAGGCTAAGCGCAAGATAAATAAAGTCAACACATATTATTCACTCTGATATGTGCTTACTATGGGTTCTATCAAATAGCCCCCAAAATATGGTGAGATCTGCTCCACCCTCATTGTTAAATAGCACCCATGGGCTCGTAGAAACAAAAACACAGGACTCTAGGATCCCATCTCGAAGTGTCCAAAAAAGAGTCGAAGGTGACTCAAGATTCTCTCGTCGTTACTCAATGCCCCTGGGCCCATAGCGGTGAGGTTGGGCCTTCGACTTCTGACTCGAAGTTTCCAAAAGAGTCGAAGGCGACCAAACAAAATACTGAAGCTGTTGGTGTATTTTTTGGTCACACGTGTGGCCTGAAAGATCTGCTTAACTCTAGTGCATGTCCTATAATCTTAGAAGAAAAGAAGGTTCTGAGCGTGCTAATCAATTTGACCCTGCAACTGATAAGGAATCACAAATAACAATGTTAGCAGCAACATCGATCGACTACCGAGCTGATGATTGTGGCGAGAATAAAATAAATAGGAATGAGTGCCTCCCATACGGGGATGCAACATAGCGTGGAAACAAAGATAACCTATCAGCTTGTACTCTAATAGAAACTAAACTCAACATGACAAACAACATATTCATACTATTAAATTACCATAACTTCAAGATCAGACCTTACCGAGAAAGTAACTAATCACGATCAATCAACAACACTTCATCGCTTCAGACATACTTTATTTAAATGAATGGTACATAACATGAACATGATACAATAGATCAAGATGTCACACTTAACCGATGAAGCCTTAAACTATGACACCTAATTTACATCAATCTAAGAGATCAAAACAATGCAACCATAGACCTAGCAAAATATACCAAGATAAACCCGGCGACCACACCGATCGGTCCGATACCTCAAGAGAACGATATGATGCAGCCTGGTTCCAAGTGCCAAGTCTCATCGGGATTACCCTTGGAAATCCAAGGGTGGCGATGTGCCGAAAGTAGTAGTTTGTTATGGTTAATTATGTGTCCCCTAAACCAAGCTAATTTGATACATAATTATATTCCAGAGACTTGCCGGCTAAGTAATCCACATTGTAACCGATTCTGGATCATATTTATCTTCTCTCTGCTTCATTGGCTCTGATGGGGGATTGGTCCCGATCTTCCGCTAGGTAAAGGATAACTTGGGTTGGTGGAGAATCTCGACGTTGGCGATCCAAGGCTCCGGTCCGGCGGATCAAAACCTTGCAATCGTTACACCACTGTCTCCGTTGGTTATCAACCACGCAGGACGCGATTGACCTCGCCACGAAGGCTAATTCCTGCAAGCAAACCCAAGAACACAAGCAAGAACAAGAAGGATACAAATCGAATGCCAAATCACAGACAAACGATGAAAGGTGAGGTTTCACAAACGCCTATGCAGCAGCCAATCGGTCCGGTGCAAGGGGCGGGATCTAAACACAACAGTGTAGATGCAAACAAAGCAAAACCTAACCCTAAAGGCGGCTGGAGTGAATATATAGGGCGTGGGTAGCCTGTGGAAGGTGAACAGACTTGGGCTGTGGGCTAGAAGATGTACAGACTCGGATTATGGGCCAACACGGCCCAGTTCTGTCACGCAGGACTGTTTTAATCACACAGATCGACTCGAGACTCCAAATGAGACGAAACCAACGGCAAAAGATCCGTCTTCTCCTTAGCTTTCCAAAAAGTCAAAGAACACGCCAATCGGACTTCGTATAAGTAAGTTATGCCCATTTTTGTGCAAGGTGGTCGATGTAGTCCGAACCAGCGAGTTCTTGACTTCAAATCATCCTTGCGACTTCGTCTTCAACTCCAACTCTTCTATTCCATATCCCATGTTCCTAAGCAACAAAATATCACTAGAATTCAGTAGCATCCCGTTCAAACAAATATAATCAAAGTTGCTAAGGAAAGAATTAACCTCATGGTTCAAGCGACGGGCACGGGCGCGTGTGATTGATCCTTGTAGTTGAATTGTAGGTGGAGGCTCCATGTGTGTATCAGGCGAAGTGATGTCCTCATCATCCTCCCCTTCTTGAATTGGAGTCGTCCTCGACTCAAGCTCATCATCATCTCCCAAATAGGGCTTTAAATCTGAAATGTTAAATGTGGGACTAACCCCAAAAGTTGCAGGCAACTCAAGTTTATATGCATTATCATTTATCTTCTCAAGCACACGGAAAGGACCATCAGCACGTGGCATCAATTTAGACTTTCTCAAATCAGGAAAACGATCCTTGCGCAAGTGCAACCAAACAAGATCACCCGGTTCAAATGTTATCTCTTTTCTACCCTTACTACCATAAGCACGATATTTCTCATTCATTTTCTCTATGTTTGTTTTAGTAGTTTCATGCATCTTAAGCAATAATTCAGCACGTGTAGTAGCATCAAAATTCAAGTTTTTAGATGGTGGTAATGGTAGCAAATCAATAGGAGCACGCGAATTAAAGCCGTAGACCACTTGAAACGGACTTACCTTAGTAGTGGAGTGTACTGACCTATTATATGCAAACTCAATATGAGGCAGACACTCTTCCCAAAGCTTCAAGTTGGTCTTCAAAACAACCCTCAACATGGTGGACAATGTACGGTTGACGACCTCCGTTTGTCCATCCGTTTGGGGGTGACAAGTAGTAGAAAACAGCAGCTTCGTCCCCAACTTATGCCACAACGTCCTCCAAAAATGACTTAAAAATTTAGCATCACGATCTGAAACGATGGTATTGGGAACTCCATGCAAGCGTACGACCTCTCTGAAAAACAAATCAGCAACATTTGTAGCGTCGTCGCTCTTATGACAAGGTATAAAATGTGCCATTTTAGAGAACCGATCTACCACTACAAAAATACTATCTCTCCCCCTCCTAGTTCTAGCTAATCCTAACACAAAATCCATAGAAATATCCTCCCAAGGTACACTAGGAACGGGCAGAGGCATATAAAGACCATGTGGGTTTAGACGAGACTTAGCTTTATTGCAAGTAGTGCATCGTGCCACATAGCGCTCAACATCTCGTCTCATCATAGGCCAATAGAAGTGTGTGGACAGCACATCTTCGGTTTTCTTTGATCCAAAATGACCCATCAAACCACCACCATGTGCTTCCTGCAATAACAACAAGCGAAGAGAGCTAGCCGGCACACATAACTTGTTAGCACGAAAAAGATATCCATTATTCAGCACATATTTGTTCCAAGCACGGTCATCTGTACAATTTCCAAAAGCATCTTTGAAGTCCAAATCAGTAGCATACATGTCCTTCAATGTTTCTAAACCAAAGATCTTATAATCAAGTTGAGAAAGCAAAGTATAACGTCTAGATAAAACATCGGCAATCACATTATCTTTCCCTTTCTTATGCTTAATGATATATGGAAAAGTCTCAATAAATTCTACCCATTTAGCATGTCGTTTATTCAGATTTGCTTGACTACGTATATGCTTCAATGCTTCATGATCGGAATGAATAATAAACTCCTTAGGCAAAAGGTAATGTTGCCAAGTTTCAAGCACACGCACTAAGGCATATAATTACTTATCATAGGTAGAATAATTCAACTGTGGACCGTGTAATTTTTCACTAAAATAGGCCACGGGTTTACCTCCTTGTAGCAGCACACTGCCTAATCCAAACCCACTAGCATCACATTCTAACTCAAAAGGCTTACTGAAGTCGGGTAGCTGAAGTAGAGGTGCATGTGTAAGACGATCTTTGAGTGTGGCAAAATCTTGTTCATGTGCTGGCTCCCAAGTAAAAGTAACTCCCTTCTTGGTCAACTCATGCAAAGGACCGGCTATGGTGCTGAAATCTTTCACAAAACGCCGGTAGAAACCTGCAAGACCAAGAAAACTACGTTCCTGTGTGATAGTTTGGGGGTGCGGCCAGCTGTTGATTGCTTCTACCTTTGCCGCGTCAACCTCAATACCCTGTGAAGTGACAACATATCCAAGAAACACAACTCGATCCATGCAAAACGTGCACTTCTCAAGGTTACCAAACATTCTAGCCTCATGGAGGACAGAAAAAACAGCACGTAAGTGTTCAACATGTTCAGTGAGAGACTTGCTATAAACCAAGATATCATCAAAGTATACAACCACAAAGCGTCCTATAAAGTGCCGTAGGACTTCATTCATCAAGCGCATGAAGGTACTAGGTGCATTAGTAAGTCCAAAAGGCATGACAAGCCACTCATATAATCCAAACTTTGTTTTAAAAGCAGTTTTCCATTCATCACCTAGTTTCATGCGAATTTGGTGGTAGCCACTACGGAGATCGATCTTAGTAAAGATAATGGCACCACTAAGCTCATCAAGCATGTCATCCAATCTAGGAATAGGGTGTCGATATCGAATGGTGATATTATTAATAGCATGACAATCAACACACATGCGCCAACTACCATCTTTCTTAGGTACCAAAAGAACGGGTACTGCACAAGGACTAAGGCTTTCACGGATGTACCCTCGATCAAGAAGGTCCTGTACTTGGCGCTCAATTTCTTTTGTCTCCTCTGGATTGGTACGGTACGCTGCACGATTAGGAAGAGACGCTCCCGGGACCAAATCAATTTGGTGCTCGATGCCGCGTATCGGTGGCAGCCCGGGTGGTATCTCATCAGGAAAAACATCTTTAAACTCCTGCAAAAGGTCAATGACTGCAACAGGAACAGAGCTAGGAATGTGTGCTAGTGAAAACAGCACGGTCGTGCAAACCAAGCCATATATCATGGGAGTATCATCACAAATTTCAGCAAGGTCAGTTTTAGTTGCAAGCATGACACGTCCTTTCAGATTAATAACTTGTGATGAAGAAGGAGAAGCAAGTTTATCTTTCTGTTGCCTCGAAAGCGTTTTGGCTACTTGCTGATTTTCAGAAGGTTGTTTGCTCTTCTGTGCGTCCCTAGCATGTTTTTCTTGTTCAAATTTCACAATTTCAGCAGGGGTCATAGGAAGCAATGTAACTTTCTTTCCTTTATACATAAATGTGTACTTATTGCTCCTACCATGGTGTGTAGCATCAGTATCATACTCCCAAGGTCTACCAAGTAACAGAGAACATGCTTGCATTGGTACTACATCAAAATCAGCAACTCCAAAGTATGTACCAATGGAAAATTCGATGTGAGCAGTTTGTGTTACCTTGACCTTACCGCTATTGTTGAACCATTGCACATGGTAAGGGTGTGGATGCGCACGTGTGGGAAGTTGAAGCTTCGTTACCATGTCGTGGCTCACCAAATTGTTGCAACTACCGCTGTCGATGATGACACGTACACGACGGTCATTGACGACGAAGAAGGTCTGAAACAGATTATGCCGTTGTGCCCGATCGTCCTGCTCCATGTGAGTGCTCAAGACGCGTTGTACAATAAGTGCTTCAAGGTCGGCAGAGGCATCTGGCGCAAAAACAGCGTCATCGTCGAATGTATCGTCATCTCCTGCAATGTTAGCAGCAAGTGCATATTCATCTTCAACATCACTAGCACTTACGTAGCCACCGTCTTCCGTAGCAATATAAGCCCGCTGACTAGGGCAGTCCTTCATAACTTGGCCAAATCCTTTGCATATGTGACACTGGATCGCTGCAGAACGTGCAGTAGAGGCCGCCGAGGAGGTGGGCTTGGCTGGCGCCTTGGATGCTGCAGTCTTGGAACTCTCAACCTGGGCTGTAGATGTAGAAGGTGCTGATGTAGCCGCCGGTCGAGAAGGGGGTGGGGGTGGTCATTGCTGCTGCCCACTTGAGCGTGAAGTAGCACCACCAATGTTGGTCCTCATGCTGCGTTGTGGTTGTTGGCGACCCTGCAATTCTTTTTCTGCAAGCATAGCAAGATGGAAAAGACGAGTGATAGTATTGTATTCTTTATAATCAATGATATCCTGAATTTCACGTCTTAAACCACCATAAAAACGGGCCATTTTATCCTCATTGTCCTCCTCAATTTCAGCACGCATGCAACCTATTTGCAACTCCTGATAATACTCCTCTACCGATTTATTTCCTTGGTTTAGGCGCTGCAATTTTTTTCTCAAATCACGTTTATATGAAGGAGGAACCCATCTACCACGCATTTGCCGTTTTAACATATCCCAATTTTGTGGTTCATTGCCAACCTGAACTATTTCAGTCCACCAAAGAAGAGCATATCCAGTGAAGTCACTAGTAGCTAAGCGCACGCGGTGGATAGCAGGAACCATGTGAGCATTAAATTTTTGTTCGACTGACATCTCCCAATCTAAATATGCATCTGGATCATAGGTGCCAGCAAAATGAGGTACTGAAAATTTTACCTTAGAGTAGGGATCATGATCATTGTTCCTGTGGTTGTCATTGTTACCTCGTGGAGGGCGGTTGCGGTGGCCGCCCATACCTTGACGGTTGAACTGAAAGCGATGATGTGCAGCCTCATCAGGGTCAATGCCATTGTTCGTGGCATAGGATAGGTCGTCTTCCTCTCCAATATGGTCGTCTTCCTCTTCAACATGGTCATCGTTGGCTCGTGCAGCAGGCAAACGTGTTTCCAAGGCAGTCATTCGGTCCACTAGGTCATCCACAGTACGCGCGAGACGTTCGATGGAATGTTGGGTCTGCCGCTGAGACTCTAGTAGAGCACGTCGTGAGACACAGTCATTAAAATCAGATGGAGGGGTACCACTGTTATCTGCCATGTTAGTGAAAGACAACACACACTACAAGAAAACAGAAAGTTTTCGTCGGCTATTTTATCTTCCGTCGGCTTTTCGAAAAGCCGACGGAAGTTAGCTAACTTCCGTCGGCCTAAAGAAGCCGATGGAAGATAAGCTAACTTCCGTCGGCTTTTCAAAAAGCCGACGGAAGATAAAGGTATTTTTCCCCCGCCCGGTATAAATCCCTTAATTTCCGTCGGCCAGCATAAAAGCCGACGGAAGTTAAAATTAACTTTCGTCGGCTTTAGATGTGGCCGACAGAAGTTAATACACGCGCTTTTTTTTTCGCTGCCGCACCTCTTTTTCTCAGCCCATGCCTTTTAACCCTAGGTTTTCCTTCTCTCTTCTTCCCCGCCGCCTCCGCCGCCTCCGCCCGCCTCCACGGCCTCCCGCCGCCTCCCGCCGCCTCGCCCGCCTCCCCGGCCTCCATCCCGCCGCCTCCGCCCACCTCTGCCGCCTCCGCCCACCTCCCCGGCCTCCCGCCGCCTCCGCCCACCTCCACGGCCTTCGCCGCCTCCGCCCACCTCCGCCGCCTCCTAGCCAGATCAACGGCCGCGCGCCTCCTCTCCCACCTCCGCTCCTCCAGGGCCCTGAACCCTAGCGAACACCTCCCCGTCCATGGCGCAGGCGTGGTCTCCCTCCTGGCGCCCGGTCGCGGCCTCCCTGCAGCCGCCAAACCATGCCCCACTCGCGATCCAATGCGGTGGTTCTCTTCCCCGGCTGCGGTGGCGGAGGCGCCGACAACGGCGGACGGGCTCACAGTGGACTTGATCGCCGGAAAGGGGTGGACGATCCTCCCCGAGGCCGATAGCGACTGGCGCAGCCACACCGCCACCGTCGCACAGTCCGTCAAGCTCATTAAGAAGCGCCTCAAGGTACAATCTCTGATTCTCTGTACAATATACTTATACTCCGTATATTTATTACGTACGCGAAATTGGTGAATTGCCTAGTGCTGTTGGGCCGAGGTATGCAACTAAGATGCTTGTCCCTCTCGGGCATATCAACGAACACCTGATGTGCGTTGTGTACCGGTGCCACAGCATCACGTTAGCGTTATCATGTGCTAGTGTGTGTTTGTGTGTCCGTTCCATTCTATTTTTAATAGCTTTGTTTTGATTTGATTAGTGGGGATGGATACTTGAGAGATCAAGGCAGTTGTCTGTGGTGCTGGAGAGGCCAGATCTCTGGGACGATCCAGTTTTTACCGGGAAGGTTAGCCGTGAACATGGTGAGCTCATGGGCAAGATTAAATCAGTGAACCAATTCGAGCAGGAGTTGATGGAGCACATTGACATGTTGAGGCTTGCACGTGAAGAGGATGATAATGAACTTGAGACGGTGGGTACATCGCTTCCTTACATGATATAGATTTACATCTTTGTTTCATTCACGGTGCAAATCAATTATTTGTTTTATATGATAATTAACAGTCTAGAGCATGGATTGGGCTGCAATGATTATGAACATGTACAGATCATGGGCCCAACAACGAGGATACACGGTCACTATTGTAGAAGAAATGCCTGGTGAAATAGTAGCATAATTGTTGTGAGAATTGCGTTATTTGTTTAATCCTCCTATTTTTATACCTTGTCAAGTTGATTAGTTCTGTCACGCTGTCATCAAATTATTTGATACATATATTATGCACAATGCCAAGTTGGTTTGAGTGGAATGCTTGTTTATTATGCAATTGACTGGTTCAAAAAGATTAAGTAGGGTTTAGTGTGCATAAGCTCTCCAAGAAGTAGGGACACAGGGTCTGCTGAAAGTTGAGTTTACCTGTCATTGCTATTTGTTTTGATGTACTTAGTTTAAGACCTGGAATCACAGAGACATGCTGACTTCTATTTTCTGGGTGGACACATGCACCATAAATATTGCACATGGAGGTAGATATGCTACATATATATATTTTTTTAAAAAAATGTTTCTTCGACATCTACTCAAGTCATGTAAATATTGCACCATGAATGTTTTTCCCTTCATCATATTTGCAGGTTCTTTTTTGTGAGGGCTGGGATGATGGCATGGTTATTTATCAACCTCTCTTTGTTTGCAAAGAGCTATCTGGCTGGTTCACTGGTTGAAAGGCTCTCTGAATGGTAGTGTAAACTGAAAGAGGGGTATTTGAAGCTGAGTTGTGGTGTTTTGATTGAAAGTAATTGAGTACTGATTTGAATCCAAAAGTTGAAAGAATTCAAATCTGTTTTGTGATGATTGCAAATCTGATTTAGTTTGGATAATGAGTGTAGTGTGAAGTTTTAGAATCTGATTTGTTCTTAATTGTTTGCAAATTTTCTTTTTTTTTGGATTTTTTAGTTAACTTCCGTCGGCCAACATTAGCCGACGGAAGTTATTGGCCCGTCGACATAAAAAAGAAAAAAAGAAAAAAAAATAATTTTCGTCGGCTAGGATTTGGCCGACGGAAGTTACTGATTTCCTGGTAACTTCCATCGGCTAGGTTTGGCTGACGGAAGTTAGCTAACTTCCGTCGGCGACCGACGGAAGTTAGCTAACTTCCGTCTCCACGCTTCCGTCGGCCAAAAGCCGACGGAAGTTAGCCTTTTGCCGACGGAAGTTAGCTTCTTCCGTCGGGAAAAGGCTAACTTCCGTCGGCTTTGGCCGACGGAAGTTGCCTGTTTTGTTGTAGTGACAACAAAGAATAATCCTTATGGAAAACAGCTAGGTGGGGTGGTGGGTGTGTGGTGGAAGCAATTCGTCAAGCACCTTACCCACGCTTGCAAGTGTTCTTACCACGCCGCAGTGAGGTCACCGGCCTACAGGTGATGAACCAAGTGGAGGGTGGTGTGCAATTGCAAGAAATGATCCTGTCCTGACCAAGAGAAAGGTGTAGCTTGGAAGGCAAAGTGAGTTAGCAAGGATTAACGATAATAATAACAGTTAAACCAAGTTCAATAAGTATTCCCTAGTACTCGTCAAAGTTGCTGGCCTTAGTGCTCCCAATGTGAAAATTCAAGCAATAGAGGGAAACTATGTGCCCAAAACTCAAATGGAAGCAACACAGGCCAAAATCAGCTCTCTGCAGATCGGACAAGAGATCTGACAAGAGATCGGACAAGGGAATCTGTTACTGCCGCTGATAATTCTGTTACTACTGTGGATCGGACAAGAGTTCGGACAAGAGATCGGACAAGCAGAATCTGTTACTGCCGCTGATAACTCTGTTACTACCGCTGACCGGACAAGAGTTTGGACAAGAGATCGGACAAGAGATCGGACAAGCAGAATCTGTTACTGCCGCTGAGAAGCTGTTACTGCCGAATCTGTTACTACCGCTGAGAATTCTGTTACTACCGCTTCTTCTTTTTTTTGATTTTTTTTCTTCTTTTTTTTCACTCTATTTTTTTTGAACAAGGATGACCAGAGATGCAACCACAAAAATTGGCACCTACAACTGAGGTGGGATGTGGCTCACAGAAATTCAACAAGTTCGCTGACCGATGAGCAAAAACTTTGACCAATTTTTTTTCTTTATCTTCCTGATTTTTTTGGCGATTTTGGTGAGGGATAACAGGGGAACCATGTTAGGGTACCCACCCAAATTGGGTCAGGAACACGCTCAAAAAATTTCAGATTTTTCCGCCAAACGAGCGAAAAGTTATGCCTGTTTTACTGAAGGGGGGTCACAAAGACTTGATGTGGAAAACGAATAGGGTTGCGGAAGGGGGGGTTTTTTCAGTGGGGAATTTTTTTGAGACACAAGACCAACTACTACTCAAACGACACAGAGGGATGACTAAACCAGCAACAAGACTCGACCAAGAACACGAACTCAACAAAGTTAAAACTGAAATTAAAATCGCAAGGCACAAAGGGGTTCTCGGTGGGGAATTTTTTTGGTGCGGTTTTTCTGGACTCTAGGTAAAAACAAAAGCAGATCGAGATTACCTAACGGGAAATCTTTGCTCTGATACCAACTGATGGGGGATTGGTCCCGATCTTCCGCTAGGTAAAGGATAACTTGGGTTGGTGGAGAATCTCGACGTTGGCGATCCAAGGCTCTGGTCCGGCGGATCAAAACCTTGCAATCGTTACACTACTGTCTCCGTTGGTTATCAACCACGCAGGACACGATTGACCTCGCCACGAAGGCTAATTCCTGCAAGCGAACCCAAGAACACAAGCAAGAACAGGAAGGATACAAATCAAATGCCAAATCACAGACAAACGATGAAAGGTGAGGTTTCACAAACGCCTATGCAGCAGCCAATCGGTCCGGTGCAAGGGGCGGGATCTAAACACAACAGTGTAGATGCAAACAAAGCAAAACCTAACCCTAAAGGCAGCTGGAGTGAATATATAGGGCGTGGGTAGCCTGTGGAAGGTGAACAGACTTGGGCTGTGGGCTAGAAGATGTACAGACTCGGATTATGGGCCAACATGGCCCAGTTCTGTTACGCAGGACTGTTTTAATCACACAGATCGACTCAAGACTCCAAATGAGACGAAACCAACGGCAAAAGATCCGTCTTCTCCTTAGCTTTCCAAAAAGTCCAAGAACGCGCCAATCGGACTTCGTATGAGGAAGTTATGCCCATTTTGGTGCAAGGTGGTCGATGTAGTCCGAACCAGCGAGTTCTTGACTTCAAATCGTCCGTGCGACTTCGTCTTCAACTCCAACTCTTCTATTCCATCTCCCATGTTCCTAAGCAACAAAATATCACTAGAATTCAGTAGCATCCCGTTCAAACAAATATAATCAAAGTTGCTAAGGAAAGAATTAACCTCATGGTTCAAGCGACGGGCACGGACGCGTGTGATTGGTCCTTGTAGTTGAATTGTAGGTGGAGGCTCCATGTGTGTATCAGGCGAAGTGATGTCCTCATCAGGCTCCCTCATATCTAGTCATATTGTAAAAATATGGACGAGCTTCTTTGACCACCTTTGACCAGACTCCTTTGAGTGTTGTTGACCATGTGTATCCTTAGTGGGCCCGGGCTCTACTAAATCTCGGCATCAACACATGCCCCCCAGTTTCGGAGCATTAAATGATTATTGATGCTTTGAAATTACAGGCCATCGTCACCCTCTCCCATCATGTCTTTTCAAATGTCTAATCATGACATCTTTTAACACTCATTAATTCTTAGCCGAAACCCATCATCTTCTAGTACTTTATAACATTTTTCCCAAGGTCCCGACTCCACATCACTTTTCCTCTCCCTTTTTGCTTCTTCTTCGGCCATTCACAACTACGATGAGTGTCACTTGGTCTGACGCATCTACTTTTTCCTTGTGGCGGTGTCAGACTAGGCTTCATCCCACAAAATTTTGTACTGGTCCTCTTTAAATCGAAGATTCTGTTCCATAAAACCAGAGCCTGTAAATATCTCAGCATTTAGAAAACTATACTCACGATTACCTTTTGTCGAACGTTGTAGGTGGTCCCCACAAAATCCAGTGGAATTGGTTTGACCAAGCTGCCGAGTCGCTCTTTGCTTTATAAGTATCCCCGACCACTCTGCCTTTCTTCTTCACACTTTCTGCCTAATGCTCACTTTTCCTCAAGCATGCCGCCATCCTGCTAGTACTACTTGCCACCATCATGCTCACTGTCTTCTTCTCCTTCACCGACCTCGCACTTTGGCAACACCAGTGATGGCCACCATCAATGTGATGCCCAAGGTAAGCCTTCGGCATTGCTCTCTTTTCGTTGTTGTTCGGTTCTTCTTGGTTCGTCTGCCGCTTTTCTTCACTGTTCCCCTCCTCTTATTATTTCTTTTCTACTTTCTTCTTTATATAACTTGCATAACCAAGTCTCGATTCCCCTAGTTAGCCACCCAACTCACCATTTCTAGGGTCCGATGGGTAACCCCAATCCCATTGACATCATTAGTGCAGAAATCAACCGGATTCCTTTTAAGTGTTCATCCATGCTTTCTTCCGATTGGCATCTTAGATTTAGGGCTTTTCCTTCTCTTCCCGGTTGGCATTATTGGTACCTTAGGGTATTGGCTGTCAACCGCCCGTCTTGGGAAGAAAATGCCATCGACCACTATATCGGCCTCTCCCTCGCCGAACCCTACAAGAACAAGCTAGTTCTCACCGTCGCTTGCTATTTCTAGTTCGATACCCTTAACGTCTTTGTTTTTGGCCATGGTCCAATGACTCCCTCTTTTCCAGATGTCCTTGCCTTGACCTATCTTGACATTATCTCCCCTTGCAATCCTATTTCTTTCCACTCCAAGCTGACCAATAGCCTTAGTGTAAAATCCACTACGGTTGGGGTAAATATATCATGAAGTACAACAAGAAGATCGGCCTCGTCGAAGCCGATGAGCATGTAGTATTCCTCAACCTCTGGTTGGAACGGTTTGTCTTCTATGGATCTACTCTGGGTCCAACTTCCCACATCTAGTTCCTAGCAGAGCATCTTGCTACCAAAAAGAAAATCCCATCGACCAATACCTCCTTGGTGCCACTTATCATCTTCTTCATCAGGTATCGGCCAGTTTATCGGCTGACAAACCTGTTGGTCACTTTGGTGGGCCTTGGCGGTTTTTGCAACTATGGATAAACATTTACACCACTAAAGCGATCAACAATCCTCCCCTTTCTTCAATGGAATTCCCTGCAGATTATCTTTGGGCGAGGCGGCCTCTTGTCGATCCACTTTCTGGATGTCACCTGATTCCTTGAGCCTCTGTTTTGCAACATTTTAATGCAGCTTCAGGGATTAGAAGACCATCTGGTTTGCATATGAGTACTTATTTGAGTACGAATACCCCCATGGGTTCCTCCTAGACGATGTGTGCCAGAACGAGGGATCCACCAAAAATTTCAAAACCTTGATCACTCCCTGCCATCTGCCTGTCAACTTCACTACCCTTAGATCCTCCTACGAGTTCTATCATTCGACTATTTGCTCATGGCAGTTAGGATTTAGCTAGCTCCCACCTTACTAGTTCTTTATTGGCCGAATTCAAGCTCGTGGACAGGTCATAGATTGTCCGGAGTACGATCATCAGTCTCGGGTGGCCAACCAAGTTCCTTATGGTGACTTGGTCCCTTGGTCATCTTGTACCATCAGCTCCGTTGGCTTCATCGAGTGGTGGGGTGAATGGGTGCTGCACTTATTCAATCAACACTCGAGGACGTACTGCAAATGGCTGCATCTCGGTTACGTCGATGATTTCTTGCTGGTAAACACATCTAGATCAACTTCTGTTCATCTCGCTTGTTGCTTTGTCCCTCACCTATCCTTGTATCAATGTAGGAGGACGACGTGGATCCTCTACCAATGAGTCGAAGTGGTCGACCGATTGAATATGGGCCACAATCGGCTACTAGCACCTTGGGTCATGGGGCCCCTACCTCAAGGGAATTTCTCACCCAAAAGTGATTCAAAGTCTTGGCATGCAAGCGTAAGGTTCCAGACGTGGGAGTGCGTCGATCCACTAGAGCCCAATCCGGGCAGGTAGTCTTTCTAGCTTGTTATTGCCATACCTAGTGAATTTTTATCCTCCCTTTGTAAAATGTATCTTCTTTTTCTTCAGTCGATGCCGCCTACTCCTCTGGCTATACAAGCCATGACTACCACCGATGTGCCTTCATCGGCTCTGGTATGTATGCATCTTTGCATTGTATACTTACTTTGCACTCCTGATGTCTGATGCTTTTTCTTATTCAGCCTTCTTCCCCCATCATCGTGCCTCCTTACGTGGCTTCTAATCAGATGGCCGATGGCCCGGCCGGTGCCCAATCGACCCCGCCCGTTGGAGGTGCAATAGCGGAAACCATTATCGGGGCCGATACGCCAGGGGTTATGCCCATTGATTTTGGTGTATCGGCCAACATGGCCAGTGTGGCTGCAACAGGAGAGGTCAATACATCAGAAGGTGTGATAGTTAATGCTAGTGTCCCCCTTCTTCGAGGCCTCATCTGGTACTGTGCTTACTTTATCTTTTGTTGCTTTTTGTATAGCTAACATCAGCCCCAAATGCAACCGATGTTAGATGCCAAGGGATCGTTCCCCCAAGGTAGTCATGGAGAGGAGGGATCACACACCCTCCGAGTGGCTGAAGACGATGCCGCTACTTCTTTGGCCCATAGCATTCCGCGATCTGCAGCCCCTTCTAGGCCTGTTGATGTAAGTACTTTACACATGTTTTCGCAATGCGGTTGGCTTATGTTTAACTTTTCTTTCTCCTTTCAGTCCTTTGATCGGCAATTCCCCTTCAATATCAAGCCATATCGAGAGGATGAGGACATCACCATTGCTCTTTCATTGGCCACGACTCAATTGTCTTCAAAGGTGAAGGATGTGTTGTCGGACGTGCTACATCACCTAGAAGTCCCAGTGGAGGTCCTAGTCAATGACTCGGGGCCGATACGAGGTCGCTTCAACAACGTCCTAGACCGTATGTCCTCGAAGCTGGTCGACGCTCTTACGCTAGCTGGGTATCTAGAGTTCCATTGTCTAGACGTGCAGCGGGTGGTGAAGCAGATGGCCGATCGCACCAGCCATGCGTCGCAACGGGAGGCGATTGAAGTACACAATAAGGCAGTGCTCACCGAGGGCACTCTTCTTGATGGCATCTAGGACGAGTCGACGACAATGTCACTGGAACTTGATCAGCTGCGGGCGAAGGAGGCTGATCTGGCGTCGAGGCTGATCTGCCTAGAACGAAGGTGTTCTAGCCTCCTTCCTGGCTCAGATCGAGGCCCAAAAGCACCGGCATGCCGATGCTGTTTGCCATGCACACCACCAACGCCCTGCCCTTCAAGATATCCCCGGCTCAGACGCCAAAGACCGGGATATCCTTCAGAGCGTTGACGCAATTAGGTTGTGGGCTATCGAGGCCATTCGTTGGGCTCTCCTATAACTTCTTGTAGAATCTTTGACTTTTAACTTGCAACATAGTGCCTTTGCAATATATCATCATTTATTCCTTGAATTGATTTTTTGAACTTTTTGTGTCTAAGGGCGATGCTTCAGCATTGGCCATCTAAAGGTGATACCATCGGCATCGGTTGTCTTGTGTGTAGCCCTTTAGGCATTTGTCCAAATGCTCGGGAAATATTTCATCAAGTAATTTCCATTTAAAGCTTTCCCAAACACTTCTCCATCCAATCCTTCGAGAAGATAGGCATTGCTAGGCACCACTCGATGTACTCGAAATGGCCTTTCCCAATTAGGCGACTACTTACCGAACTGATTGTCCTTAGACCCGATCGGTAGGATAAGTTTCCACACAAGTTCTCCTTGTTCAAATGACTTGGGCACCACTTTCTTGTTATAGAACCTGACAACCCTTGCTTTGTTTTCTTCAATCTCCTCGTGGGTTCTCAATCGGACCCATGTTAGATCATCTAGACCATCTATCATTAGATTATAATAATCATCGGCTGTGACTTGGTCTTGTAATGTAATCCTTCTCGAGCCAATGTTATTTTCCCACAGTAGTACTACTTCATGGCCATAGACTAACCGGTATGGTGGTACTTGAGTGGATCTGTGTTGCGCCATCCGATAAGCCAAGAGTGCTTCTAACAGTGATCGATGCTAATGTCTCGGTTGATCGTTAATCTTGCACTTTGTCAACTTGATCAAACTCTTGTTGGATGCTTCAGCATGACCATTATCCTGTGCATAATATGGCGATTAATTTAAGAGCTTAATTCTCATACTGGCTACGAATTGTTGGAACTCTTCCGACACGAAGATTGTCCCTTGATATATGGTGCTGGTCTATGTAATCTTAAACCGATATATAATATGTTCACTGATGAACTCAATGGCATCGACAGAAGTAACCCTTTTGAGTGGAACGACCTCTACCCATTTTGTGAAGTAGTCATTGGCTGCTAATATGAACTTATGTCATTTGCTTAACACTCGGTAGATTTGGCCAATCATATCTGTTGGGGGAAATTACTCCATTTCCAAGACTTAAAGATTAATCCTTCAAAGGCGGGTGAGGACTCCGAAGCTGGTGAACTGCGGTTCGAAGCATGCATCGCCACGCCGAAGGGTGCAATGGTGCGAAGCTCTGGAGAAGCCTCCGAATGGAAGATGGAGGCCTCGAAGCCTAAGGACATGATTGATTGGATGCCCAACTTATCCATTTACCTTGCAGTACTTTGCCGTATGTAACCTTGTTTATAGTACCGAATAGTTTCCACTATGTCGGTTGTAGGTTAGGGGTAAAAAGGTCTTTTCCTTATGCTTTTCCCCTATAAATACCCCCCTTTGTACCTTGTAAAGGGATCCGGGAACAAGTTATTCATCTACACACATTCGGACCGCTTGAGCTATTATCCATTTCGGAGGCTCAAAGTTCTCCTAAAACGCAAACCCCCTGTTTGTCCGTTCTTGATTTCAGAGAACCTGTTGGCGTAACATTTGCGCCAACAGTTGGCGCCGTCCGTGGGGAACAAGTTCTAAAAGCTTGTTCTCTGCTGCTGACTGCACTTCGAAGAGCACTTACGGAGGGAGCCTCGGAGTCCCAAGATCTCGTGCACCCTTCAGTTAAGGGCTTCTTAGTGCAGCCCGAAGGCCTTCTCTCGACCCCTCGAGTCGTTCGAAGTCCTCCATCTCCAAGACCTCTTCGCGGCTAGCTATGCCTCCGAAGCGAGGTCAGGCTTCGGGTCCTCTCTGAAGGTCCCCTCGGACCAATGGAGCTGGACCCTCGGCTAATCCGGCGATTCCCGCCGAGACTGCCGGGCGTCGAGCGCCCCGGGGCCCTTTGGCTCATCCTACGGTGCTTCAGACCGACTACGCAGCTAGCCGAGATCCAGAAGTACCCTTCGACGAAGACAAAGGCCCTCCCGAAACCGAGGATACGCAGCTAGCCAGGCTTCAGGAGGAGGTATCCAGGTGGAGGCAAGAGGTCGCCGATCGCCTCCGCACTCAAGCTTCCACCGAAACTCCAGGAGGGCCTCAAGACGGTGGTACCCACAATCCCCCAGAAGTTATCCAAGTCCCGGAGGAAGCCTAGAATGCATCCTTCGATAACGAGTCTCCATTACATTCGGATTTGCAGAGAGTGCCTTTCGACCCCAGATTCAAGGCCTCGAAGCTGCACAAGTACTCCGGGGGGTCGGACCCCGGAGAGTTCGCCCGCTCTTACGCCCTGGCAATAGAAGCGAGCGGAGGGGTGCGAAGCACCATGGCAAAATGCTTCCCCCTCGCTCTCGAAGGCGTGGCACTCCGCTGGTTCTGGTCCCTAAAGCCAGGATCGATCAGTTCCTGGGAGCAGCTAAAAAAGAAATTTGTGAGCCACTTCCAAGGCACCTTCGTGGCCCCGATGTCCACAGGAAGTTTGTTCCAGGTAAAGCAGCGGGTGGGAGAAACCCTCCGGGAGTACTTCACGCGCTTCGCCCACACCAAGTCACAGATCAAGGGCCTGTCTACCTCGTCGGTAGTTGATGCTGCCCGTGAGGGGGTGTTGAACCCCGACCTCCTCAGCAAACTCCATCGAAAGCCGGTGACGTCTGTGGCGCAGCTCATGGCATACTTCGAACAGTATGCCAAGGCGGAGGAAGGATGTCTTCGGCGAGCTGAAGCACCATTGCCCACCCTCCGAGAAGTCAAAAGGGAGCCCGAAGCCTCCACTGCTCTGCAACCTCCACAAGACAACCGCTTCAACGAGTACAAGCGGGGTAAGAAGCATTTCCGTTCGGAGGTGCTAAACATTGCACCTTCTGCTCCAAAGGCACCTGTCAATTTCCAGTAGGCGAAGAATTTCAAGGCCGGGCCACCGAAGCCTCAAGAAAGGATGCCTGGCAGGCGCCAGAGTTTTTTCTGTTGCGTGCATGGCGACAATAGAAGCCATGACACGAAGGACTGCAAGGCAGTGTTGGCCCTTCGGGGCGACTACCTTGAACGAAGTACCGTGCGGGGCACTTCGGATCGAGCTCCACCATCGGCACGGCCGGAGCCTGTACAAGCTGTGGCCCGGGCCAGTGCCCTCGAATCCCCTATGCGGTTGCCGGTGGCCAGTATTATGCCACCACCAAAGCAAGAAGACCCGCAGGACCGCGGCAAGAGAGTGGTCCTACCCATCTCCGGAGGTGGGACCCTCAGAACCATGTCCAAGAGGCAGCGGCGTGAGTACGTCTGCTAGGTTGGGCACATTGGGACCTCAAGTTCCGCCGAAGGGATGCCAGAATGGTCCCGTGTGCCCATATCATTCACAGCTAGTGATGCAGCGGGGGTAAAGTTCCCCCATGCCGACCCCTTAGTCATCTCTGCTGATATAGCAGGGGTAGAAGTTCGAAGGATCTTGGTAGATGGTGGGAGCTCCGCAGACATACTCTTTGTCCAAGCCTTCGATCAGATGTGCATACCTCGGAAGCATCTACATCCAGCAGCCCGGCCGCTTCAAGGGTTCTCAGGACCGCCTCTCGATGCCCTCGGCCAAATAGGCCTCGAGGTTGCCTTCGAAGAGGGGCCTTTGGCCCGAGTAGAAGAGGTGATATTCGATGTGGTTGATGCCCCATACGCTTACAATGCTATCTTCGGCCGAGGGATGTTGAACCAGTTCGGGGCTATAGCACACCATAATTACCTTTGTCTCAAAATGCCCACGCAAGGTGGAGTGCTTACTATTTCAGGAGACCAAGCTGTAGCCAGGATGACGGAGTATGGCCATGGGCAGCCATTGGACCCCCGGCAAGTGCATAATGTGGCGGAAAGAGTCGAAGAAGTACCAGAGGCCTCGAACCCTCCGAAGGGGTCTTCGCTCAAGCCAAGCCCGGAGGGCGATGTTGAGACAAGAATAATCTCGGAAGATGGCAAAGAGTACCCAGTGCAATTCGGCAAGGGGCTATCTCCGGAAATAACTGCCTCGTTAGAAGAAGTCGTCAGGAAAAATCTAGACATATTTGCTTGGGCTGACGAAGACATCACCGGGGTCGATCGAAGCATCATCGAGCATAGTCTGCTCGTCAACCCGAAGGCCAAGCCAGTGCGCCAGGGGCTCCGCAAGCTGTCAGCAGAAAGAGCAAGCCTAGCCAAGGCCGAAGTAGAAAAATTGTTAAGGGCTGGCATCATAAGGGAGGTAGCCCATACCGAGTGGTTGGCTAACCCTGTTTTTGTAAGGAAGAAGGACTCGAGCAAGTGGCGCATGTGTATTGATTTCACTTCATTAAATAAAGCATGCCCGTGAGACCCCTACCCGATGCCCTGAATAGATCAGTTGGTAGATTCCACAGCTGGGTCCGAATTGCTAAGTTTCCTCGACGCATACTCTGGATATCATCAAGTATGGCTAAAACGCGAAGACGAAGCCAAGCAATCTTTATAACTCATTCCGGAGTATTTTGTTATGTAAGAATGCCTTTTGGGCTGCGGAATGCCGGAGCAACCTTTTCTCGTTTAATAGCTAAAGCTCTAGGTCATCAGATAGGCCGAAATGTCGAGGCCTATATGGATGATATTGTAATAAAAAGTGCTCAAAAGCACCAGCATAGCCTAGATCTAGCTGAAATGTTTGAGAGCCTCCGGGCATGTGGAGTACGCCTCAATCCGGAAAAATGTATATTCGGAGCACAAGCAGGAAAACTGCTAGGATACTTAGTTTCGAGTAGAGGAATCGAAGCTAGCCCAACACAGATAAGTGCACTGCAAAGGATGGCTCCACCAGAGAATTTGAAACAGGTTCAAAAGTTAGCAGGGAGGCTCGCAGCTCTTAGTAGGTTCCTGGCCAGGTCAGCAGAGCGGAGCCTCCCAATTTTCAAAGCACTAAAGGGGTCCGAAAGGTTTCAATTGACATCGGAGTGCCAGAAGAGCTTCGATGATATAAAGGAATACCTCGGAAGATTATCAATTTTGACCGTTCCTCTCCCAGAAGAAACATTGCTCCTTTATCTTGCAGCAGCAAATTCAGCAGTGAGCGCAGTACTGGTCCGGGAAGTTGAGCTTAAAGGAAAGCTAGTCCAGAACCCAGTATATTTTGTGTCGGAGGCATTATCCGGAGCTAAAGTCAGATACTCCGAGCTCGAGAAGTTTGCTTATGCCCTAGTAATGGCCTCGCGGAAGCTGAGGCATTATTTCTTGGCACATAACCTGATCGTCCCTACGTCGTATCCTCTTGGAGATATGCTCCGAAACAAAGATTCCACCGGTAGGATTGGAAAATGGGCGGTCGAGCTGGCATCCTTCGAAATCTCCTTCACGGCTGAGAACAACTGTTAAATCTCAAATTATAGCAGATTTCGTAGCAGAATGGACTCCATCTGCAATTTGGGCCCCGGAAGAACCCTCCGAAGGTTTTTGGACAATATTCTCTGACGGAGCTTATCAAGCATCAGGTGCCGGAGCAGGGGCCGTTATCATATCGCCATCAGGGCAGAAGGCCATGTATTCTGCAAGGCTCAACTTCAGAACCACTAATAACATTGCCGAGTATGAAGGAATCTTGCTAGGCCTCCGAAAGGCTAAAGCGCTCGGAGCTGCAAGAATAGTGATCAAGACAGATTCCCAAGTCGTCGCGGGGCATATTGACAAAAGTTTTCAAGCAAAAAATCCACATCTCGCGCAATACCTTGAAGAAATCCGCAAGGCCGAAGCAGCATTCAAAGGATTTACAGTTCGAAGTATCCCTCGGGCAGAGAATCAACTTGTCGATATTCTTGCAAAGGCTGCAGCAGGGGCAGTGGACCTCCCGGAGGGTGCTTTCTACGAAGAACTAGAGCAACCAACGGCTGATCAAATACCCTCTTCAGAGGTAATGTGCATTCCAGCTACAGATTGGCGGGCCCTGATAATAAGCATGTTGCAAAGTAGCATGGACCCTCCTGAAGGCCCAGAAGCTCGAAGGTTGCAAGCAAGAGCTCGAAATTACAAGCTTATTGATGAAGTGCTATACAAGGCCAGAGTGTGTTCACCCCTACTTCGATGCATCTCACAACCCAAAGGTCGAGACATACTTCGAGACATCCACGAAGGCTTATGCGGAGGTCATTTAGCCCCTCGAGCGCTAACAGGCAAGATGCTTCGGCAAGGGTTTTATTGGCCAACTATAGTAAGAGATGCAGAAGAGCTAGTTCGAACATGCCAAGGCTGCCAGTGGACTGGGCAGACGAAGCCATCGCCCGCCAGCTCAGCTTCAAGTTATTGCCCCAGTATGGCCAATGGCTAGATGGGGCATGGACCTCATAGGCCCTTTCCCAGTGGCAAAAGGCGGCTTGAAATTTGCGGTGGTGGCAATCGAATATTTCTCAAAATGGGTTGAAGCGGAGCCACTAACAACTATCACCTCGAAGAACGTGCAAAGATTTTTCTGGCAGAATATCATATTCAGGTTCGGAGTTCCAAGAGAACTAACAGTAGATAATGGAACCCAGTTCGAAGCTGACGCCTTCCAAACATTTTGTGAAGAACTGGGCATTAAGTTATGCTTCGCAGCGGTGCGACATCCATAGTCCAACGGAGCCGTTGAGCGAGCCAACGGGAACATCCTTTCTGGGCTCAATGGCCGAATTGTTGGATTGACCAAGGGGCTGTGGGTCGAAGAGCTCCCCAAAATCTTATGGTCCATTCGAACCACTCAAACCAGGTCGACGGGGTTCACACCATTTAGATTGCTCTTCGGAGATGAGGCCATGACTCCTACGGAGCTCAGAGGTGGATCGCTTCGCGTAGTGCAACCTGGGGACGAAAGTGACCGGAGCACTTCGCTGGATTTATCAGAAGAAACAAGGCTCTGAGTTGTCGCCAACCTAGCTAAGTACCAGAACCACACCAAGACATGGTATGACCCGAAGGTAAAGCTAAATGAGTTAAAATTGGGTCACCTGGTATTGCGAAGTGTAATAGCTCCGGGGAAGCTAGGAAACAAATGGGAAGGACCATATGTTATCTTACGCTCAGGACGTCCCGGGTCGTTTAAATTAGCCAATTTAGAAGGAGAAGAGTTGAAGCATGCATGGCATGCGGAGCACCTTCAGCGTTATTTTGCTTAGGGGCCCCTTGTAATCACTTGTAAAAACTTTCCCCTCTATGAATAAAGATAAGGGTCGAACTTTGTTTGCTCTTCGAATATCTCGTACTCCTGATGGACGCATTAGGAGGACAGAGATGCTTGCAGAGCCGAGCATTTTTCTCAAGACCCAGGCAGCTGCCTTCGAACCATTGGTTCAAAGGCTCCATTGCCAACCTATGGATTCCAAGCTCCGGCTTGTTAGGATCCGTAGAAGAGTCTAAGGACTTTAAAGAAAAACAGATTTTCGGCCTCCGGGTGCGAAGTATCTATAAAAGAGCCGAAGGTGGCCAACCTACGGATTCCAAGCTCCGGCTTGTTAGGATCCGTAGAAGAGTCTAAGGACTTTAAAGAAAAACAGATTTTCGGCCTCCGGGTGCGAAGTATCTGTAAAAGAGCCGAAGGTGGCCAACCTACGGATTCCAAGCTCCGGCTTGTTAGGATCCGTAGAAGAGTCTAAGGACTTTAAAGAAAAACAGATTTTCGGCCTCTGGGTGCGAAGTATCTGTAAAAGAGCCGAAGGTGGCCAACCTACGGATTCCAAGCTCTGGCTTGTTAGGATCCGTAGAAGAGTCTAAGGACTTTAAAGAAAAACAGATTTTCGGCCTCCAGGTGCGAAGTATCTATAAAAGAGCCGAAGGTGGCCAACCTACGGATTCCAGGCTCCGGCTTGTTAAGATCCGTACAAGAGTCTAAAGACTTAAAGAAAAAAAGCGAGCAAATTTTTAGTCTTCGAAAGCAAACTAAAAATGCAAGTGATAAGTACAAGTTCGAAGCATGCGGGTGTTCGGACATTCATTGTGCCTAGCTGAACCCTTTTCTACGGTAAAGGCTCCGCCACCCACAAGGGGGGTAGGAGTCACACAACATACTTTCGAAGCATTCCACATTAAATCATTATACGTGTACATCAAGAGAAATTTGTGTCTAAGCCTAGGTAAAATCGGAGACCTTTTCAGCCCCTAAAGCTACCCCTACGGCTACTTTGCCCTTCGGAGCTCGAAGCCACCGAAGTTGTCCTTTTAGTTCGGGTGCTTCTCTTCTTCTTCGAGGCTCGCAGTTTCTTCTGCTCCTCTTGAAGCTCAGCCCATGTCAGGAGCCTTTCGGAGTCAGCCTCCGCAGGGTCTTCGGCTCGGTACTCCGAGTCGGACCAGTCAATAGGTTCGGAAGACGAGGATCCCTCTGCCTTCTCTTCCTCTTTAATATAAGCTAAGACGTCCCTTCAAACTTCAAGGGTGATCTCCCCTCCGTCTCCACGAGGAACAGAAAAGCGGGAGCGGCGGTAAGGCCTCAAACCCTCGAGGTTTGCCCACTCCTTTCGGAGCTCGTCAGTAATTTCCAGAAGTTCGAAGTCAGGGCTCGAAGGGCATGACAAAACCTAAAAAAGAGCAGAACACCCAAGACAAGTTCTCATTTATAACTTTTTCATTAATAAAAGCAGGGTTTACAAGGCTTCATATACATAGCAATCCTAAGCGGCTAGACCTGTGGGTCAGTCGGCGGAGCAGAAACCGAAGGGGCTGGCGAAGCAGGAAGTGGTGGCTTTGTTAGCGCTTGCTTCTGCCGACGGGCCTCGTTAATCCATGCCTTAGCTGCGACCTTATGGTCTGTCTTCCAGGTCGACCGGAAGGCTTCCCAGGCCGAAGCCACCTCCGAAGATGGCCGCAGCAATTCATCGTCTGCAAAGCCTCGAGGAGATGAACCCCCGACTGAGCCAAGGGGGATCCGAAGAGATTCAAGATGACGAAGAACCCCGATACTAGCACACTGTCCGGAGATCTCTCCGTACCGAATACCGGAGTTCTTCATCAACGACGAAGCGACCTGGATCCTCGTCAGCTTCCGGTCAAGGGGCTCGTGGGTCGCAGCAGAAGACAAAGGGCACATGGTGCCGAAGTACTCCAGCGTACCCTGAAGGGCTTCCAAGGTACGATCCGTAGTAATAGAGTTCTTCTTCTCCACTGCTTCCAGGCCTACAGCAGTCGCACCCACTTCGGCCACCCGGAGCATTAAAGAACTCTTGAGGGCCATCGCCTGGCTAAGAGCCCCCTGGAGCTCCACCAGCTGCGCACTTGAGGTAGCAGCCTCCTGGCGGAGTCTTTCAACCTCCGTTCGAAGGACGACGCGCTCGGCCTCGACCTCTTGGGCAGACAATCGAAGGGCTCCGAGGGCTTCGTCAGATGCCGCCCTAGCCCTCCGTTCCTCCAAGACTTCTTCCTCCAGCCTAAGGGATCTGCCGGTGGAGTCGTTAAGGGCCATCTGGAGGGTAGTGACCTTCCATTTAAGTCGATTAACTTCGACCTCGTTGGAAGTCGCTGCCGCTCTAGCAAGGACAAATTGCTGCAAAAAGAACTAAGTAAGTACTGAAGTATTTATGACCACTAATGCGAAGTAGCTATGGTGTCTTTTCATACCTGAAGGGCAGCCCTTTCGAGGGCCGTGTTGAGTGACGAAGCCCTGACCTCGCTCAAGACGGAGATCAACTCCGAATTGGTGATGTCTTGGCTTCTCTCAGCCAGGGGCTCCATGAGTCTCCGGAGGCCACTCCGGTGCTCCAGGAACGGAGCCAGCAGAGGAAGCCAAGACAGAGCTTGAGCATAATCCGCTGCGGCCTCATCCTCCGAATTGCCAACGGAGGCTGCGGCCTGGCCAGGAAGAAGACCGAGGCTAGAAATACTCTTGCCCCTCCCCGGTACGAAGGAGGGTGAAGCAGGAGTACTCCGACCACCGGCAGCCACCCCTTCGACCAGAACCGCAGTGGCGGAGGCAACCTCGGTGGTCGAAGCTGCCACTGCAGGAGTGACCTCCGTCGCCAACTCCATCCCGGCAAGCACGTCGTCCGCCCCGAAAGACACATTCTTCGCCGCCAAATTCGGGGCCTCCAGAGGAGCGGGAGGGTCCACTTGAATAGCAGCCTCCGAAGACGCAGAGACTTCGGACGCCACCAAAGCATCAACACCCGAAGAGGTACCTATTTCGATAACAAAATTAATAAGCATGTTTTCACAGATAGCAGGCAGGTATTAGTTAAAAAAGGAGGAGCTTCGGAAAGAACCTCCGGGAGCTTCGTGGGGAAGGATTGCTGGATCCTCCAAGAACTCGTACATCTGGAGGATGTCGGCGAAGTCATCCCCCGAGGTCCTGCCCTCAACATTTCCAGTCGAAGCCACGATCTCCGCCGGGACCGCCTCGAGTGCAGGCAAGTTGGGGGTAGGGGAGTCTGACTCCACTTGCACGACGACGGGCGCAGGGGGAGCAGTCGGAGTCACACTTACCACCTCCCTGACGGAGGCGCTAGGGGGGACCTCCCATATATCTTCGTCGTCTAGAAGGTAGGCTTCGAAGACCGCCGCTGTCTGGCCGTCGGAGTCCTCTGCCTCTTCGGAGGCTGAGCTTTGCGCGCCCGGCGACGAAGCAGACGAGGTAGGCGCCAACTGCGAAGGGTGCTTCGCTATTTTCTTCTTCCGCAGTGACTGCTTGCCGGCCTTCTTGGAGGGCTCGGCAACGGCTTTCCTTTTGCGAACAACCGCTCCGGTCGGGGCGAAGTCGGGAAGATTCGGGGGCTCCATGCCGAGAGCTCTCCACACTCCGTTGGATCGCTCCCAGCTCCCCACCAGCTCTAACCTTCTTTGCCTCTCAGCCACCGAAGGGGTTCCGAGAACTCGTTCGGTGGCCCGAACTATGTCCTCCGGAGCCTATGCCAGAGGCGCCGCTGAAAGAAAAAGGTATGAAGTATGAGTACAATTGATTTCTTCATCTAATATGATGCTACAGGGAGTAAAGTTTACCTAAGTTTCGGAGGTCCCTCTCCGAGGCCTGTGGGAACACGATTGGCCAGTTGGCTCCGAGGGGAGGGATCCGAAGGGCGATGAACTCCTCGGCTAGGTCGCGCATGCTCATGCGGCGAGCCACCGAAGTAAGCAGCCCTAGCCTCGTCGAGAGCAGGCTAGGGTTCGGAGAGATGCCCGCCTCCTTCTGGAACCAGATCTCCTAGAGAGGACCAGCGAGGGGAGAGTCCTCTCCGCTTCGGCGTAAAACTACCGAAGTATCCAGTTTGTGTACCACCTGTCGTTTATAGCTTTTGCAGGGAAGTGGAGGGCATGCTCCTTCCGAAGTTGGAAATTGACGCTGCCAGAGGCTATCGTCACCTTGGAATCCCCAGGGCCGTCTTGTGGCTTTGGTTGGCATATGGCTTCGTGCGTCGCAGTGAAGATCTCGGAGCGTCCTTCGCATCCCTCTACCCGGAGCGCCCATTCGAAGATGGCTAAGCGGGCGATGGCATTAGGGGGACAGCTGAGGCAGAGTTATGTGGAACAAGTCCAATTCCTCTGCCAAGAAATCCACGGCTGGCAGTCCCAGGCCTGCTTCGAAGAATGCTTCGAAGACCACCACCTCCCTGCTTCGCGGCCTTGGAGTCGACTCTGTCCCAGGGACTCGAGTCCTCAGTCCAGCGCCCAGCTTTCCGTCCACTGCTTCTTCAATGGACTCGGCGGTGCTCACGGATTGGCCGATGATGAAGCTTTGGGCAATTTTCTTCTTGGAGGGCGGGCGGAGCGCCCGAGGATTCTTTGGCCAGGCACCGCTCGGAGTCCCCGCCATGGCCGCTGCTGCCGATGCAGCCCACGCCTGCCTCTGCGCCAAGGTGTTGGCCGCCGCTGGAGTGGTGTGGCTAGTTCTCGCCATCGTGCTCAAGTATTCAAGAGTTTGGAAGATTGGGGAAAAGATGAATCGCAGGTGATGAATGCGGTAAAAAATCTCGGTTAATCTCCATTCCCTCCTTTTATAACCGCACGACCAATACTACTCTTCGATTGGTTTCACATTGCAGGGTCGGCTTCTGTCACCGACAAGTGGGCCCGGTAATTGGAACGGCGTACAACCGCCGTAAAAATCGACCGTTACCTTTTTTGCAGAGGGTAACGGCTACTTACGTTGTAACAGCTACTTCTAACGGCGCTCCACGACGTTCGCACTCTGAAACCGTTCCCTTCCCAACGTGCGTTCCCACTGTATCAAGAACTCGAAGGGGAAGGTTCGAACGCGTCGAGCTCAAAGTCCTCGGCTAAGTCTCAGCATCCCCAAATCCTCTTTAAGCCTCAAAAAATAGAAATGTTCCTTCCGTATACTGCCTTCTTTCTAAACAGGTTAACTACAGAAAGGCATATTCGAGGGGCTACTGTTGGGGGAAATTACTCCATTTCCAAGACTTAAAGATTAATCCTTCAAAGGCGGGTGTGGACTCCGAAGCTGGTGAACTGCGGTTCGAAGCATGCGTCGCCACGCCGAAGGGTGCAACGGTGCGAAGCTCTGGAGAAGCCTCCGAATGGAAGATGGAGGCCTCGAAGCCTAAGGACATGATTGATTGGATGTCCAACTTATCCATTTACCTTGCAGTACTTTGCCGTATGTAACCTTTTTATAGTACCGAATAGTTTCCACTATGTCGGTTGTAGGTTAGGGGTAAAAAGGTCTTTTCCTTATGCTTTTTCCCCTATAAATACCCCCCTTTGTACCTCGTAAAGGGGATCTGGGAACAAGTTATTCATCTACACACATTCGGACCGCTTGAGCTATTATCCATTTCAGAGGCTCAAAGTAGTCCTAAAATGCAAACCCCCTGTTTGTCCGTTCTTGATTTCAGAGAACCTGTTGGCGTAACATTTGCGCCAACAATATCAATGCCCCACCTTCTGAAGGGCCAGGGTTTAATTATCGAGTGCATTGCCGATGCGGGTGTCCTCTGAATAGTCCTCCACCATAGTCGGGCAAAAGTAACCTCCCCCTTGAAGCATCCATTTCATTTTCTAGGACGACTGGCGTGTTTCGCATTTTCCATCGTGTACCTCGCACATCACCACATTGGCTTCTTAATTCAATACTTATGCATTTAAGAAGGACCCCATCGGTCATCTAATGGTACAAGTCCTCTCCGAGTACAACATATTTTGTTGCTTGATAGTTGAGTTTTATTAGTGCCAATGTCAAAGGATTTTTCAAATAATGAAGGATATCATACCTCCAATCATCGGCCTCTATTTCTGCGATCTCCACCTCGATCGACTTGGCCATCGACATGTATCTTGACGCCATCTGGGCCAAGTCGTTCGCTTCCGAGTTCTGCTCCCTTAGGATATGAGTAAGAGTTACGCTTCAGAAGCTTGACATTATGGCTTGACATCGATCATGATATTCTTTCAGCATATCATCCTTGCATTTTTACTCATTTGACAGTTGCCTCATCACTTGCAGAGAGTCTCCCATGATTTCTATTGTATCAGTGCCTACTTCTTCCAATAATTGTAACCCTTTCAATACTGCTTCGTGTTCGGCCTGGTTATTGGTGGAGAAAGGTTTGATCATGTATGCGAATTCAAATGATGGCCCCCGTGGGGAGACGATTACCAGGCCTATGCCACATCCATGCCGACACACCGATTCGTCAAAGAATAAGGTCCATGGTATCGACTTGACATGGGTCACTGGCTCATCTCTGTGCTGGACTATGAAATCAGTTATCACTTGTCCCTTTACTGCCTTAGCTGATTCATACCTAAGATCAAATTTGGTGAGAGCGAGGACCTACTTACCGATATGCTCTTTCAACATTGGGGCCGATAGCATATACTTGATGACATCGGCCTTACATATCACCATGCACTCTGATGATAGCAGGTAGTGTCTTAGTTTGGTGCACAAGAAGTATATGCATAAACAGAGCTTCTCCATAGCAGGGTATCGGTTCTCGGCATCCAGTATTCTTCTACTGATATAGAAAATTACCTTTTATTTTTTATCTATCTCCTGCACTAGGATTGATCCGATGGCCTGACCATCGGTTGACAAATATAACCTAAATGGAATCTCTTTCTGTGGCGGCATCAACACTAGAGGTGAGGCTAAGTATTTTTTAATTTCGTCGAACGTCTTTTGTTGCTTTTCTCCCCATATGAATTCCTGGTAAGGCTTTAACTTTAATAGTGGAGTGAACGACTCTATTTTTCTTGAGAGGTCAGCTATGAATCTTTTGAGAAAATTTATCTTCCCGATCAGTGACTGCAACTTGGTTTTATCGGTAGGGGGTTGGGTGTTCTTAATTGCTTCAAAATTGCGCTAGCTTATCTCAATCCCACTTTCATGCACAATAAAGCCTAGAAATTTCCCCGCCGATATACCAAAGGCGCACTTCTTAGGGTTCATTTTTAGTCCATACTTTTTGGCCCTCTATAGAACTTGACGTAGATCGACCACGTGGTCTTGACTGCTGCTTGATTTTACCATGACGTCATCTATATATATTTCCACCAATAGGTCGATCAGGTCATAGAAAATATAGTTCATGGCCCTTTGGTAAGATGCTCTGACTTTTTTCAAGCCGAAGGTCATCACCACCCACTCGTAAAGTCTGATAGTGCCTAGCCACCGAAAGGACGTCTTGTGGATATCTTCGTCAGCCATGAAAATCTGGTCATAATCTGCATTCACGTCCATGAATCTGATAATCTTGTGACCCAATGTGGCATCCACTAGCAAATCCGCAATCAACATTGAGTATTCATCTTTTGGGGTTGCTTTATTCAGATATATGAAGTTTACACATATTCTAAGATTCCCACTTTTCTTCCATACTGGTAGAATATTGGATACCCACTTTGCGTATTGGCATGGTATTATGAATCTTGCGTCATACAATCTTGTTACCTCAGCCTTGATATCTGGCTATGTTTCCGTGTTGAACCTCCGAGGTGACTGCTTGAATGGCTGATACCCTTGTCTTATTGGAAGCCGATGTTCTACAATCGATCGACTTAGTCAAAGGTTGGCCTCGGTCTGTCACTGGGTTTGATGTCTATCGCTTATAGCTCATCAGTTGCGACAAAGCCTTGCCCGAGTTTTCCTTCTGCTTCGTCCATGTCTCCTTCAAAGGGTAGGCTTGGGGAGTTCATTATTGATTGGTTTGATTCCATCATTTGATACTTGAAGAAAGTTACCGTCCCAAGCCTTGACAGGATAGGTAGACAACTTCTTCCATTTCCCACACCGATAAATTGACTATTGCCACATTAACCGATTTATCGGCGGGGATGATTTCCACTTGATTGTCGACCTACTGCATGAGGCTATGATGAATTATTGATGGGACACAACAATTCACATGAATCCAATCACGCCCCAACAACAAACTACAACTTCCTTTCCATTCTATGATGAAGAAGGTGTGCGACATGGTCTTGCTCCCAACCATCAACTCCGCGTTTAGCACTCTCATCGATTTCGATGAACTGCCGTCGAAGTCCCTCCATACCATATTGGTTTTGATGAGGTCCTCTAGCCCTTTCCAAGTTTTCGGAAGGTGGCATATGGCATCAAGTTGACGACCACTCCTCCGTCTTAGACATCGGCTTACCATTGACCAGACCTTTGATGTAAAGATGTCTCAGGTGCTAATGATCGTGATGTTCTGGTTTGTCAAATACCGCCAGCTGCTCATGTTTCAGAAGCTCACATCTCAGCTTAACCCTTTTCCCGTCTTTCATCTTTTTATCTCCTTGATGCCTGCATTGTCAAAGGGAGAGAAATGATCTACATGATGCTTTTGGAGCTTTTTGGATGATTGCTTGATTAAGGGGGAGTAATGGCTTTCATGTAGCATTAAGTTGCTTTTGATGACTTTGCCTTGCCTTGCATAAGGTTTTTGCCCAAGCAGGGAGATCTTTTACCAAGTGACATGTTTTGCTCTTTTATGAGTTTTTATGGTCACTTGTGCGCGTAACTTGCTATCCTCATCATGTCTTTGCTTTGGGGTTGTCAATGCACTCATCAATGGGGACATTGAGAAACCAATGATGGTTTCGGTCTGGATGATGAGTGATTGACAAGGATGAGCATTTAAGCGGTTGAGTGGTTGAGTTTGGTTGAGTGCACTGAGGGTTTCAATGTGAAATGGAGGTTTGGCTGCCGAAGGGTTTGGCGGTGCGTCGCGTTCTTGTTTTGGCTTGTCTTGTATGTGCAGGGAGGAGATGCTGACCAATTGTCGACGATGGGTGATCGAGGGTCAAGCGGGGAGCTTGATGCTGGAGGATTAGGGAGGCCGGGTGAAGTTGGAGAAGATCTCAAGAGTGCACGAAGAGATGGAGCGAGACTTGGATGGACGACTAACTACGACGGCGTGATGACCGGGTTTGCGAGAGGGAGGCCAGGACAAGCATTCAGGCGGCTCGAGGGGATCGAGAGCGGAAGTGGCTTGCTGGCGCTCAGAGTCGTGAAGCGGTGTCACGAGTCGAAGGGTTGAGAGGCTTTGTCGGTTTTTGCTGAAAACCATCGAAACATTTAATGTTTTTGTTAATTGAATAAATAGGTGTCTAGTTTTAGTTTAAATTTTTAGTTTTATAGTGTAACCTCTTGGTATAATTTTTAGAGTTATTCTACTCTGAAATTATATTAAAAGGAGAGTCATTTTGTAATTTTACTTTTAGGTTTTATAGGGTAATTTTCAGAATTGTTAATTCTGAAATTACTAAGGATCTATGTGATATGACCACGCCGACCACTCCAACCTCTACACCAACCACTTCAACCACAGCAACTCCAATACATGTTTTTGATGGACCAATTAGACGCAGTCGAGCTAAGAAGCTTCAACAAGAGGTGAACACGCTACTTTGTGAAATTCATTTTACTATTAATGAGACTTATATACTACCTAAGTCGTGTACATTGTTAATGCTCAGGTTTACCAAGAAGGATGACAAGAACTCACAAGGAAATCGACACATAGAAGAATCATGCTCGAACCAAGCCAGTCGTACAGGATCGTCTCAGAGAAATAATCATAACTTTTGATTTTCAAAAGCTATGAAGGCAAATGAGCACTTGTTGGAAAACTCTTGAAGTCTAGTTTCCAATGAATCTAACCCCGACCAGTTGGAAGTTTGCATGAAGGCGTCCGACCAGTTTTAGTGCTTGCTGGTCCGAAGGTCAACAGTCTGCATGAAGTCAATGTTCTCGTAGTAAAACTGTATCATTCTACAGAGTTCCATGGTGCATATTCTACATGGTGTGAAACCTTATCAAGTCACCTTTCCAAGGGATCCAACCGTTTGTGAATTGAAGCTTCCAAGGAGGATTTATTGCTGAAATACCGAAGACCGCTCAGAAGACCAACAGCCACGCGGAAACTCTCCAGAAGCTGATTCGTTTTCACATAGTTCGCCTAGTCTTTTCTTTTTGTGTTCACACCTATCTTCAAGGTATACTCCTTGTATAAATACCCCTAGCACCATTGTAATCGGCACTTTTGATTATTGAATACAGAACCCCTTGTTCAGCTGCGTGCTAACAAATTTAGAGAGAGAGATCTACCTTCCTTTGCTCTTGTGATTTCCTTCACGGGATTACAGAAGCGGCGGCTTCATCTGCTCCCAATTGGTGCTCCTACTCCCTTCAAGGTCCTCCTTGACTGATTGTAGGCTGTGTTGGTTGGTTCTTTGAGAGTGTGGTTGGGCGAATCCTCGATTCAGGTTGCCGGTTAAAGACGGTGGTTGGCTTCGAGTTTTATTTGCCAGGTTGCACTAGTTATCGCTTCTTGCAGCAAGTTATCCGGCTATTCTACAACTAGTTATCTGAAGATCGATCCGACGTCGTGAAGATCGGGACCCCGTGACACATCATCTGGTATCAGAGCGGATCGGTTTCCACGGTAGGATTCTTTACCCTTAGCTACATATATTTTGTTTCGTACTATCCACCAAAAGCCAAAAAAAATATATATTATTTAGCCCTTTGTTTCAATCTGTTATTTTAGTGAGTTCAGTTAATTTTCAGTCTATTAGAGTCTTTGTTTTAGTTGCTGATCATTTTCCATCGTGTGTCCTTTGAGCCTCTTATATATCTGGTCATTGTGTTCAGTTCTATAGAAAAAAAGTAAAAGAAAGAAAACTTCAAAAAAAAGGAAAGTTGAGAAAAAATTGTGAAAGAAAAGTTCAAAAAAGGAAAGTTGAGAAAAATTGTGAAAGAAAAGTTTAAAGATCAGTTCGTTTGAGAGCACAGTTGCTGAAAGTTTGTGTTTCAAGTTGTGCAACCAGATCGCTATCTTTTGTTGGTACAAAATTTTGGTTGGGTTTGATTGCAACACTTGCATCCCAATCATACTCCTTGTTTGCATCAATCTGAGATTTTCTTTGCGCGTGTGTGTGATCCATTTACATCTTTAGCATTTTGAGATCAGCACTAAGCAGGGAACCTCTAGTTTGGATTGTTACTTAACTTTACAACAACTAGAATCCAGATTGCATTCCTTGTTTATAATCCCCACCAAGCTCCACATAAAAGCCATCGTAATCGGTACTCTCTGGTCTTGTATTCGCTTAACCATCGCTCTCGGTACCACCACACATTTTGTTTCTTTGTAACCCACAGGAACTTCACTGAGCCTCGGTTGGTAAGAGAAGTGAGATTGAGAGATCCCACATATATTTTTATTCCACATATACTCTTGTTCCTTTGTTGTCACTAATTTTACAGAAAGATGGGTGACGGCGTTGAGGTCAATGATTGTGTCACCATGGCACAATTTAATGAATTCCAGCAAAGTCTAGAAGAGAGACAAGATCGGTTGGCCCAAGATTTTCAAACCATACTAAATGAAATTAGGGGACATCGTCCACCTAATGATGGAGCAAGCACCCATGGTGAAGAAGGTGATGATAGTGATGGAAGAGGAGGAAGAAGAGGACGGAGGAACCGAAGTGTTGCACATGGAAGAGGGAGCGACTGGAATCGAAGAAATCAAGACACTGAAGAATCCGAATCTGAAAATGATGATAATCATTCCCATCATGATCGCCAACGTCGTAGAGGAGGCCATCATGAAGAGAGGCTTGGTAAACTGAAATTTACCAAGCCAAAATTTGATGGAGGATCTGATCCTGAAGCTTATTTCACTTGGGAGTTGAAGCTCGACAAGATCTTTCGCTTGCATAATTATACAGAAGAGAAGAAGTTGGCTATGGCATCTCTAGAATTTGAAGGATATGCTCTGATTTGGTGGGAGCAACTTCTCTAAGATCGTGAAGAAGATGGAGAACATCCTATTGCCACATGGGCAGAGATGAAACGTGAAATGAGAAGACGTTTCGTGCCGAAGCATTATCGGTGTGATCTTTTTGATAAACTGCAGAATTTGAAACAAGGAAGTTATTTTGTTGAAGAGTATTATAAAGAGATGGAGAATGCTATGATTAGAGCCAACGTATATGAAGATGAAGAACAAACTATGGCACGATTCATGGCTGGGTTGCATCGAAATATTCAACGCATTGTTGAGTTTCAGTCGTACCGTCGTCTTATTGATTTGGTACATCAAGCCACCAAAGCTGAATGCCAACTGCAGCAAGATACCAAGAGCAGTAAGTCTTTGCCTTTTGGTATGAGGACTATGTCTGGAGGAAGCAAGTTAAATTCCAAGTTTACTGCTGCACCATCAGCAGCGAAAGGTTCATTTGGAGGCTCACGTTCTAATGCTCAAAGTAATTTTAGTGGGAAGAACTCTGCTGCCCCGAGCACGAGTTCCAAACCAGCAGCTTCCACCTCCACTTCAGTGGGTTCTACATCCAAGAGCAGTGGGATTCAGTGTTTCAAGTGTGGAGGTCGTGGACATGTTGTTAGAGAGTGTCCAAATAATAGAGTGATCATTGTAAATGATAATGGAGAGTATGAATCAGCCAGTGAAGAGGAAGATATAGGAGAAGAAGCCCATGAAGAAGAGGAACATACCGGCTGTGATTTTGAGCAAGGTGTTGCTCTTGTGGTGGCACCAATATTGAGTGTTCAGATGAAGGAAGCTGAGAATGGTCAGCGGCATAATTTATTTCAGACAAGAGCCAAAGTGCAAGATAAGGTAGTGAAGATGATTATTGATGGAGGAAGCTGCCATAATCTTGCTAGTCGTGAGATGGTTGACAAACTTGGTCTGAAACTTCTGCGACATCCTCATCCATATCATGTCTAATGGCTGAATGATTCCGGTGACATCAAGATTGGATACAAAGTAAAAGTTCCCTTCAAGATTGGTGAATATGTTGACACGGTAGAGTGTGATGTGGTACTCATGTCCGTATGTCACATACTACTCGGGAGGCCATGGCAATATGATCGATATACTCAGCATTGCGGGAGAACAAATCAGTACACTCTAGATTTGAAGGGGAGGAAGTTTGTACTCAAACCTATGACACCACAACAAATTCTTGCTGAGCATTTGCAAAAGAGCTCTAGTATGAGAGATGAGAACGAAAAGGAAGAGAAAAAGAATTCGAGTGCCTTCCACAAATCAGAGAGTGAGAGCCACCAACCCAATATGAGAAAAAAATTGAGAGATGAAAAGAAAGAAGAAGAAAAAAATTTAGTCATGTTAGCCACAAAATCCGAGATGAGAGAAGTAAGGAACAACCCAGATCAAGTACTCTTTGTACTTGTGTGCAAATACATTTTAGTGTCAGCTAACGATAACACCTCTTTTCCTAGTATGGTGTCTCATCTTTTGCAGGAATATGAGGACGTTTTTCCAAAGGAAACCCCGAATGGATTACCTCCTGTACGTGGGATTGAACATCAGATCGATCTTATTCCGGGGGCTGCTCTTCCAAATCGACCACCATATCGCACCAATCCTGAAGAAACAAAGGAGATACAAAGGCAAGTACAAGAACTTCTCGATTGGTTATGTTCGTGAAAGCTTAAGTCCTTGTGTTGTTCCTGTTATTTTAGTACCAAAAAAGATGGTCTTGGAGGATGTGCGTTGATTGTATAGCCATAAATAACATCACTATTCGCTATCGCCATCCTATTCCTTGATTAGAAGACATGCTTGATGAATTAAGTGTTTCCATAATATTCAGTAAAATTGATTTGAAAAGTGGGTACCATCAAATAAGAATGAAAGCTGGAGATGAATGGAAAACTGCTTTTAAAACAAAATTTGGGCTGTACGAATGGCTAGTTATGCCTTTTGGTTTGACTAATGCTCCAAGTACTTTTATGAGATTGATGAACCATGTTTTGAGAGCCTTCATTGGGAAATTTGTGGTTGTTTATTTTGATGATATCTTAATTTACAGCAAGTCTTTTGAAGCGCACATGAATCATATTCGACAAGTCCTAGATGAGCTCCGAAAGGAGAAATTATTTGCTAATCTTGAAAAGTGCAGTTTTTGCACAAACCATGTTGCGTTCCTTGGCTTTGTTGTTTCAGGAAAAGGAATTGAAGTGGATGAAACCAAGGTGAAAGCCATCAAGGATTGGACAACTCCAACGAATGTAAGTCAATTAAGAGGCTTTCATGGTCTAGCTGGATTTTATAGGAGATTTGTTAAAGATTTTAGTACCATTGCTACTCCCTTAAATGAATTAACAAAGAAAGGTGTTGAATTTAAATGGGGAAGTTCACAAGAAAATGCTTTTCAAGAATTAAAGAAATGCTTAACTGAAGCACCATTGCTTGTTCTTCCTGATTTCACTAAAACTTTTGAAGTAGAATGTGATGCCAGTGGAATTGGCATAGGAGGGGTTTTAATACAGCAAGGCAAACCTGTAGCATATTTTAGTGAAAAGTTGGGAGGTGCTCAATTGAATTATTCTGTATATGATAAAGAATTGTATGCTTTGGTGTGTGTACTTGAAACATGGCAGCATTATTTATGGCCAAAAGAGTTTGTTATCCATTCCGATCATGAAGCTTTAAAGTATTTGAAAGGCCAAGCAAAACTGAACCGACGCCATGCCAAATGGGTTGAGTTCATCGAGACATTTCCATATATTGTGAAGTATAAGAAAGGTAAGGACAATGTGGTTGCTGATGCTTTGTCTAGAAAAATTGTGTTGCTAAACCAACTTGAGGTGAAGGTTATAGGTCTTGAAAGTTTGAAAGACATGTATAATGATGACCCTGAATTTTCAGAACCATACACTCATTGTAAAGATGGAAAAGGTTGGGAAAAGTATCATATGCATGATGGATTTTTGTTTAGGGCTAACAAGCTTTGTGTTCCAAATTCTTCGGTTAGATTGCTTTTATTGCAGGAGTCCCATGGAGGAGGATTGACAGGTCATTTTGGACAAAAGAAAACCTATGAGCTGCTAGGTGATCACTTCTATTGGCCCAAGATAAGGAGAGACGTCATCCGGTTTGTGGAGCGCTGCATCACTTGTCACAAAGCTAAGTCTAAACTGAACCCTCATGGTTTATACACTCCTCTATCTTCTCCTAAAATTCCTTGGGAAGACATAAGTATGGATTTTGTTCTGGGACTGCCTAGAACTCAGAGAGGAAAAGATTCTGTTTTTGTTGTGGTTGATAGATTTTCAAAGATGGCTTATTTTATCCCTTGTAACAAGAGCGACGATGCTTCACATGTTGCTAATTTATTTTTCAGGGAAATTGTGAGGTTGCATGGGGTGCCTAAGACCATTGTATCTGATCGTGATGTCAAGTTTGTGAGCTACTTCTGGAAAACATTGTGGTCCAAGCTGGGGACCAAGCTTCTATTCTCGACCACTTGTCATCCTCAAACCGACGGACAAACTGAAGTGGTAAATCGAACCCTGTCGATGTTGCTGCAAACCATGGTGAAAAAGAACCTGAAAGATTGGGAGGACTGCTTGCCTCATGTGGAGTTTGCTTATAACAGGGCAGTACATTCTACCACTAACTTGTGTCCTTTTGAAATTGTTTATGGGTTCAAACCCATTGCTCCGATAGATTTGTTGCCTTTGCCATTACAGGAGAGAACCAATATGGAAGCCTCCAAGCGTGCTGCACATGTCAAGAAGATACATGAGAAAACAAAAGAAGCAATCGAGCTAAAGGCGACACGTAAGGCTGCAAGTATGAACAAGCATAGAAAGAAGGTGTCGTTTGAACCAGGCGATTTGGTGTGGATTCACTTGCGTAAAGATCGCTTTCCTGATAAGCGCAAGTCCAAGATGATGCCACGAGGGGATGGTCCATTTCGTGTTCTTGCCAAGATCAATGATAATGCATACAAGATTGACCTTCCACCAAGCTATGGCGTGAGCAACTCCTTCAATGTTGCTGACCTATCAGCATTCACAAGTGAAGACATTTTAGAGTCGAGGATGACTCCTTTTCAAGAGGGGAAGGATGATATGACCACGCCGACCACTCCAACCTCTACACCAACCACTTCAACCACAGCAACTCCAATACATGTTTTTGATGGACCAATTACACGCAGTCGAGCTAAGAAGCTTCAACAAGAGGTGCACGCGCTACTTTGTGAAATTCATTTTACTATTAATGAGAGTTATATACTACCTAAGTCGTGTACATTGCTAATGCTCAGGTTTACCAAGAAGGATGACAAGAACTCACAAGGAAATGGACACATAGAAGAATCATGCTCGAACCAAGCCAGTCCTACAGGATCGTTTCAGAGAAATAATCATAACTTTTGATTTTCAAAAGCTATGAAGGAAAATGAGCACTTGTTGGAAAACTCTTGAAGTCTAGTTTCCAATGAATCTAACCCCGACCAGTTTGAAGTTTGCATGAAGGCGTCCGACCAGTTTTAGTGCTTGCTGGTCCGAAGGTCAACAGTCTGCATGAAGTCAATGTTCTCGTAGTAAAACTGTATCATTCTACAGAGTTCCATGGTGCATATTCTACATGGTGTGAAACCTTATCAAGTCACCTTTCCAAGGGATCCAACCGTTTGTGAATTGAAGCTTCCAAGGAGGAGTTATTGCTGAAATACCGAAGACCGCTCAGAAGACCAACAGCCACGCGGAAACTCTCCAGAAGCTGATTCGTTTTCACATAGTTCGCCTAGTCTTTTCTTTTCGTGTTCACACCTATCTTCAAGGTCTACTCCTTGTATAAATACCCCCTAGCACCATTATAATCGACACTTTTGATTATTGAATACAGAACCCCTTGTTCAGCTGCGTGCTAACAAATTCAGAGAGAGAGATCTACCTTCCTTTGCTCTTGTGATTTCCTTCGCGGGATTGTAGGCTGTGTTGGTTGGTTCTTTGAGAGTGTGGTTGGGCGAATCCTCGATTCAGGTTGCCGGTTAAAGACGGTGGTTGGCTTCGAGTTTTATTTGCCAGGTTGCACTAGTTATCGCTGCTTGCAGCAAGTTATCCGGCTATTCTACAGCTAGTTATCTGAAGATCGATCCTACGTCGTGAAGATCGGGACCCCGTGACGCATCACTATGTGTAAAATGGGGGCTTCTAGAACATGAGTTGGTAGGATATTATCCCCCAAGTTGGCTGAACCATTTGAGGATTGGAGAGACAAATTTTTCAATGAAAATTCATGAGAAAACTAGTGTTTGAAGGAGCTTTTGACGGGGAATAGTGATTTCCAGCGATTTTTTCGGATTCTGCACAGGATTATCGGCAACACTGTTCAAGATCTTCTCTGTTTCCAGCGCAGGTAATCTCTGTGGTCGAATTTGATTTTGTGCTGTGTTTTCTGATGAATCTAGTGCAGAAGTAGATAGTGATGTTTATACATCTTTTGTTGTGCATGAATTGAGTGATCAATTTTCGAAAGTTGCAAAGGATTTCTGTGATTTCTTCTTATTTCTTTTGCTGATCAAAGGAGGCACAACAGTACTGAAATATTTTTCTAGAACTGTGTTTCTGTTTTTGATATTGCACTTCACATGTTTGATGAAATGTTTCATCAAGTGTTCATCAGCATTTTGACTGATTATTGATGTGTTTCTTGAGTGATTACTTTGTAGAAGGATGAACAAACATTTTAGTTTGATCAGTTTTTGAATGAAGAACTTAGGGAAATTTTCCAATCTGTTCAAAGCTTTTCAAGAGACATTCCAGAAAATTTTTTTTGGCTACATAGCAATATATTGAACAATTGAAAACTAGAGAGAGAAAGGGGTTAGGAACAAAAATTTGAGCATCACCTTTGAAATGAAAACCAAAAATTACTCCTGGTGATGAACTCGTGATTGTGAACAACAATCTTGAGTTTTTGTCGATCCTGCTACAGAGCGTGTCGACAGCGCAGTTCCTCTTCAAGTTTCTTCAGTTTTCAGAGTCTGAACGAGTAAGTATTTCTTCTTGTTCTCTGAGAAGTCATGATGATTTAGACATGTGTATGATCTGTCTTCAATATGTTTGATCCTTGAAATCATTTAGTGTTCATGAGAATACCTTGGTTTAGGCACTATTTTTGAAATCACAGTTCACTAAGATATTAAATCTATTCTGCCTCCAGTTAGTCCTGTGATTTGTATATGAGAATCCTGGTCAGAAGGTTTGTCTGTGTCATGAGATATTTTAGTCATCAAATTGCCTCTCTACATCATTTTTGTATTGCTGTTTTGAACTGTTACAACAGGTTTAGTACATTACTTATTTGATCTATCATTTGTGTTTTCTGTAATTGCTCTGTTCATCATCAAAATGAGTTTACAATGCTGAGTTATATTGGATCAAATTCAGTTAGTTGAGTTTGAGTATTTGAAACTATTTTGAATCCTGAAGTTCTCCAATCAGTTCTCTTGTGCTGATCTTGTAGTTTACCATTTAGAACTTTAAAAGTACATTTTTAGATGTGTTGAACAAGTTGCTGAAACTCCATCTGTTCTGAAATTCAGTTTCAAATCTGATTTTACACACTGTTTTCAGAGAAAGGTTTATAGCTTCTGATTAGACTCTTCATCTGAATCTTTTCATATCTACTGATCTTTGTTCTCATGAATGATCAGCAAAATTTGTTCTGAAAATTGTGAGTACTGGAAGTGTTTTTGTTGATAGATCTATTTGGACTGCTTTGTTACTAATGTTTGTTTAACTGAAATTGAATCCGGTTTTCCGTGATTTCTTCCTTTAGTTTGTCTATGAAGTTTTCTGAAATAAAATCAGTTTGGTAAAGTTCACAGGTGTTTATGCTGTTAATGTATTGAGTTGAAATACAAACAATAGTTCAGTATTGTTTATAAGAGTTGTATGCAGTTTTGAGTACTGAATAATATTGGATCAATTTTAGTTATATTGTGCTGAATTTTATCTGGTTATTAATTCTAGTTTGATGTGTGTCTGAATTGAATCAAGATTAAATGAGTAGTACTGATTCCAGAAGATCTGCTGATGATTGATCTGAATTTCTGTAAAATCTAAAAGAGAAGAATCAGAATGGTTCAACACTGATTGCACTGTTTGAGCAGAAAATCAATCAAATTTTCAGTAATGTTGTGTTGCTGTATGTCTGAGATAATCCATTGAAGTTCATCTGCATGATTGTAATGTGCTGAAAAATTGAAAGGGGTGAAGTATTACTTTGTGTATTTGATAATGAATAGTAATTGCTGATTTGTTTCAGTTTTGCTTCAGAATAGTGCCAAGTACTCTACTCTTTTGTATTTGTCTACTGTTTTTTAGGAAGTAAACCAATCTAGTTCAAGTACTGAATCTTGTGTGTTGAGATTCAAGGTGTTCTGAATTTGTTGATTGAGCTGTTTGAAATATCAGTTTTGAATCTGATTTGAAATTCTGATTCTCTGAGTGTATTACTAAATACTCTAAATTTTGTCGGCATATCAGTGACCGACTGACCAAGTCGGAGTTTCAAACTCCGAAGTTCTGAGGCAGTCGCTACTTCAAAGTCCGATTGGGCTAGTTCGACACTTGAGATTCCGATTTAGTCTGAACTGAGTTTTTGAAACACTTTTTGCTCTGATTGATTCAGACTTGAATTTTGGATTTTGTAGAGGTGTGTTGGGGTGTTTTGAACAGGCCATCATATTCGCGAGAAATTGTTGAGGCGCCTATTCACCCCCCTCTAGTCGGCATTCCAATCCCACAATTGGTATCAGAGCCGGCTAGATCACCAGTTGACCTTAACCGGTTTGTGATCCTTGTTTTGGCGACATGGAAAGAAACACTAAGATCCCAATGTTTGATGGTTGAGATTATGCTTATTAGAAGATGTGCATGGAGGCTTATTTGCTTAGCCAAGGAAGTGCGATTTGGGACATTGTTGCATCACAGTATGTGATTCCTGACACTCGTACCTCAGAGACTGAGAATGCACAATATGAATGTAATATCAAGGCTAAAAACATTCTTTTTATTAGTCTGAGTCGCAATGAGTTTGACAGGGTCCAGCACCTTCGGATTGCATGAGAAATCCGGACGACCTTTAGTACTTTTCATGAGGGCACTACCCAGATTAAGGCTAGAAGGCAGAGCACATATAATCAATAATACCAAATGTTCGTGCAAGGCCCTGGCGAATCGGTAGATGCCATGTTTGCGTGTTTTGATGGGATTGTTAGTAATTTGCGCGCCACTGGGACTTTGGCTTACTCTGACCGCGATAGGGCGATCAAACTTCTCTATGCTCTTGATCGTAGCATATGGGAGGCAGTGTTCTAAAAGGCGCTAGGCGCTAGTCGGGCGTTGCCTGGCCGCCTAGCGCCTAGGGGCGCCTGGGGCACCTGGGTTAGAATACTCTCAATATAAAGACAACACTACATTTTCTACTAAACTGCAAAGTGCATGTGCAAATCGGGATGAGAAGAGTGGTAATGGACTGCTGGAGAGTGGAGAGTGGAGACTAGAGCGGAGGGTGAGCGGCCATGGCGCACGAGGCCGAACCGCGTCGGAGAATGGAGACCAGAGCGCGGCCGGAGTGGGGCGCGCGTGAGGCCAAACTGTGTCGCACGAGGCTAGAACATTGGACCGTGGCGAACGGCAACGAACAGAGCCCAAGAGTAGCTAAAAAACCCTAAACACAGCCGGAGTTTTTTGCTTTTTATCCCCCCAAAACCGGTTTATTACTATAGTCACCATTGCCATCCAGGGCGCCTAGGCGCCGCCCAGGGCGCCTAGGCCGCGGTTGACCCGCCTAGGCGCCTTGACCGCCTAGCCGGCCGCCCAGGTGCTCCGCGCGGCGCTGGGTGGCGCCTAGCGCCTAATCCCGCCTAGGCGGGCGCCTAGAGCCGCCTTTTAGAACACTGATGGGAGGTGAAGATCTCCAGTATTGAAGAGTCACCAAGCTTTGACACTCTGACTTGCGACGAACTCTTTAGTAAGCTTAAGTCCACAGAGATTGCCAGGCATCTCGACTGGGAGCTGGAAAATCTTTGTTGCCTTCGATTGCTTTGTTTTCCAGTCTTGGCAATGGCACCTCATCTGGAGGTAGTGTGTCTAGAGTTTGCGTTTTTTCTGAGGGTTTTGCCTTGTCTTCATTGGTCTATATCACAAAGGAGCAAGTGGACACATTGGACGATGAAGAGATTGCTCTTAGAGTCAAAAAGTTCACTAGGTTCTACAATGATAGAAGAGATCAAAGAAGAGGAGGCTTTCAAGGGTGTTTTGAGTGCGGTGATCTTAATCATATTAAAGCAAATTGCCCAAAACTGAACTCAAATAATGAACATGAACTCAAACACCAGAAAAGAGAAAAAATCCTTCTTCACAGGCAAAAGAGGAAAAGTGGCAAAAAGGATGGCTAGAGCTTTTGTGGCTGCACTCAGGGACATCGACAACACCTCGAGTGAAGAGCCAAGCTCTAATGAAGAAGAATTTTACAAGAGTGAAGAAAACAAGGAAAAGACAAAGGACTTCAACGGGCTTTGCTTCGTGACCAATGACAAGTACAACAGCGATGGACCTGACTCATCTGAGGTTAGTCTATCACATGACCAATTACTTGTTCAAAACGATGAATTGCATGATGCAATTATTTCACAAGATAGACTGCTTAAACTTGCTGCTAAAGAACGAAAGGAACTAAAGCTTAAAATTGAATCACTTTCTACTGAACTTTTTTTGTTGAAGTCTGAGTCTGAAATTGCTGAATGTGAGTCTTGTCTTATCGTTATGGATGAACTTGCTCAGTTGCGTCTGATACATGCTCAAAATATTGAAAAACTTGAAAAATGTTTAGAAGCAACTTTTGGTGGTGGAGTCTAGTCCTTGTGCCATCGATGAATGTTTAAACTACACTTTACTGATTGAAAGCGTTAGTCTGAGAGATAAGCATATCAATGAGCTTAAGGCTAGATTGGAGAGTGCTGAGTGTTCTAAGGATGTGCAGCCGGCGTGTCCCACCTGCATCACCCTTAAGGACCGACTCATCTTTGCTAGAGAGCAAGTAGAAAAACTTAAGTGTGAGATTGATTATCTGATTTCCATGGTAGACAAATGCATTGAAGAGAAATGGAAAATGGATTGCTTTTGGACAAAACAAAATGTGCGGTGACAGGGCAGTGTTAGCTCTTGGGTTAGGTTATGAGAGAACTTCTTCTAATACCCCAAGCCAAACTGTGTTCATTCTACCTACTACCCGTGAGAAAGAGAGAGCCTATTTAAACACACCTCAAAAAGGCGAAAATCCTACCCAACCCAAAAAGATAATCATTTGTTCACTCAAGACACACTCCAAGCAAAAACCTAGGAAAACTGTGAGGTTTGCAACAGAAACCTATACACCTACACCCAAGAAAGTTTTTCATTGCACTTATTGTAATCGTGTAGGTCATTTGATTGGTTTTTGCTATCATCGCATGAAAGATGAACGTCATGCTCATCCTTTGGACTTTCATGATTATTCTTCACATGATTTGCATGAGAATCCTTTCCGCTCTTTTCTTGATTTTGAGGCCCCACATGGTTTTGAGAGTGATTATGCCCCTCGTGGTGTACACCATGCTTCATATGGTGATAGATCACGTGTAAGAGGCTTTGATGCTCGACGGGTTGGCAGACCTTGTCGTTTTCCAGGTTCACACTTTATAGGTAGACCACACACTTTTTATCATGGCTTATCTCCTGTGCATGGTCAGTATACTACTTTGCCTGGTTCACGAGTTTTGCGTTGCTGGATTCAAAACAATTTTTATCTCACCCTCTCACTGAGCATCCAAGAGATACTAGCATGTTTTGAGGGGAGCTGTGTAGCATTGCATAAGCTTCTATCATATGACTAATTGATTTTACAAGTACATGCTTTGTTATGGCTTTGTAGTATTGTCTTTAATACTGTTGATTGTACTTGGCATGTCATCATTTGATAATTGTCATGGGCATGGCTTTTATTTGTGAAAATTTGAAAATGGTCACTGCTTAGTCTAGAAACTAGCTGGAATGGGTTGAGTGCTTTGGCTAGCTTTTTTACTCCTGATAGCTAGGTCCTTTTTACTTGGATGCTAATACGCAACTTGATTTCATCAAAAATGAAAGAAAATGAAAAATGAATGGAAATGAAAATGAAGATGGATGATATTCATGCTTTTGTGTGCTAAAATTGAAAAGATCCAGGTGGGTTTGCTTTGTCACACTATTTTGTTCTGGACAGCTTACCATAGGACTTTGTTAAGAACCGGGACGTTGTAGTGTTTGCCGAGACCATTGCTTTAGGCTTTCGATGGTTTCAACCTAGGTTTAGCGTGGTCGGTTAGCATAAGGTTGACATGCAAATAACCCCTAGCACAAAAATGAAAAATTTGAAATTCATTGCATATCATGTTTGCTGAAGCACCTTGAAGTGGGATACGCTTATCTTGTGTGTGCTTGTTTAGCTTTTGCATCTCATGCCTTTACATGTCTAGTATACTAGTCTAAGTGGCGATGCTTTTATTTGTTAAAACCTGAAAATGCTTGCTCATGCCTTTGTTTAGATGGTATTCATTTGAGGTTGTCATACAATACTTTTAGATGATATTCAAGGAAAATGCTTGTTTGTACTGTAATTCAAGCTTCTCATGTTTTAGAAGCTCACATCTCAGCTTTACCCTTTTTCCCCTCTTTCATCTTTTTATCTCCTTGATGCCTGCATTGTCATAGGGGGAGAAATGATCTACATGATGCTTTTGGAGCTTTTTGTATGATTGCTTGATTAAGGGGGAGTATTGGCTTTCATGTAGTATTAAGTTGCTTTTGATGACTTTGCCTTGCCTTGCATAAGATTTTTGCCCAAGCAGGGAGATCTTTTACCAAGTGACATGTTTTGCTCTTTTATTAGTTTTTATGGTCACTTGTGCGCGTAACTTGCTATCCTCATCATGTCTTTGCTTTGGGGTTGTCAATGCACTCATCAATGGGGACATTGAGAAACCAAGGATGGTTTCGGTCTGGATGATGAGTGATTGACAAGGATGAGCATTTGAGCGGTTGAGTGGTTGAGTTTGGTTGAGTGCATTGAGGGTTTCGATGTGAAATGGAGGTTGGGCTGCCGAAGGGTTCGGCGGTGCGTCGCGTTGTTGTTTTGGCTTGTCTTGTATGTGCAGGGAGAAGATACTGACCAATTGTCGACGGCGGGTGATCGAGGGTCAAGCGGGGAGCTTGATGCTGGAGGATCAGGGAGGCCGGGTGAAGTTGGAGAAGATATCAAGAGTGCACGAAGAGATGGAGCGAGACTTGGACAGACGGCTGACTGCGACGGCGTGACGACCGGGTTTGTTAGAGGGAGGCCAGGACAAGCATTCAGGCGGCTCAAGGGGATCGAGAGTGGAAGTGGCTTGCTGGCGCTCGGAGTCGTGAAGCGGTGTCACGAGTCGAAGGGTTGAGAGGCTTTGTCGGTTTTTGCTGAAAACAGTCGAAACGTTTAATGTTTTTGTTAATTGAATAAATAGGTGTCTAGTTTTAGTTTAATTTTTTAGTTTTGTAGTGTAACCTCTTGGTATAATTTTTAGAGTTGTTCTACTCTAAAATTATATTAAAATGAGAGTCATTTTGTAATTTTATTTTTAGGTTTTATAGGGTAATTTTCAGAATTGTTAATTCTGAAATTACTAAGGATCTATGTGTAAAATAGGGGCTACTAGAACATGAGTTGGTAGGATATTATCCCCCAAGTTGGCTGAACCATTTGAGCATTGGAGAGACAAATTTTTCAATGAAAATTCATGAGAAAACTAGTGTTTGAAGGAGCTTTGACGGGGAATAGTGATTTCCAGCGATTTTTCGGATTCTGCACAGGATTATCGGCAACACTGTTCAAGATCTTCTCTGTTTCCAGCGCAGGTAATCTCTGTGGTCGAATTCGATTTTGTGTTGTGTTTTCTGATGAATCTAGTGCAGAAGTAGATAGTGATGTTTATACATCTTTTGTTGTGCATGAATTGAATGATCAATTTTCGAAAGTTGCAAAGGATTTCTGTGATTTCTTCTTATTTCTTTTGCTGATCAAAGGAGGCACAACAGTACTGAAATATTTTTCTAGAACTGTGTTTCTGTTTTTGATATTGCACTTCACATGTTTGATGAAATGTTTCATCAAGTGTTCATCAGCATTTTGACTGATCATTGAAGTGTTTCTTGAGTGATTACTTTGTAGAAGGATGAACAAACATTTTAGTTTGATCTGTTTTTGAATGAAGAACTCAGGGAAATTTTTCAATCTGTTCAAAGCTTTTCAAGAGACATTCCAGAAATTTTTTTGGCTGCATAGAAATCTGTTGAACAATTGAAAACTAAGAGAGAGAGGAGTTAGGAAAAAAAATTGAGCAGCACCTTTGAAATTAAAACCAAAAATTATTCTTGGCGATGAACTCGTGATGGTGAACAACAATCTTGAGTTTTTGTCGATCCTGCTACAGAGTGTGTCGACAGCGCAGTTCCTCTTCAAGTTTCTTCAGTTTTCAAAGTCTGAACGAGTAAGTATTTCTTTTGGTTCTCTGAGAAGTCATGATGATTTAGATGGGTTTTCTGTGAGATTACATTTAGACATGTGTATGATCTGTCTTCAATATGTTTGATCCTTGAAATCATTTAGTGTTCATGAGAATACCTTGGTTTAGGCACTATTTTTGTAATCACAGTTCACTAAGATATTAAATCTATTCTGCCTCCAGTTAGTCTTGTGATTTGTATATGAGAATCCTGATCAGAAGGTTTGTCTATGTCATGAGATATTTTAGTCATCAGTTTGCCTCTCTACATCATTTTTGTATTGCTGTTTTGAACTGTTACAATAGGTTTAGTACATTACTTGTTTGATCTATCATTTGTGTTTTCTGTAATTGCTCTGTTCATCATCAAAATGAGTTTACAATGCTGAGTTATATTGGAACAAATTCAGCTAGTTGAGTTTGAGTATTTGAAACTGTTTTGAATCCTGAAGTTCTCCAATTCAGTTCTCTTGTGCTGATCTTGTAGTTTACCATTTAGAACTTCAAAAGTACATTTTTAGATGTGTTGAACAAGTTGCTGAAACTCCATTTGTTCTGAAATTCAGTTTTAAATCAGAATTTACACAATGTTTTCAAAGAAAGGTTTATAGCTTCTGATCAGGCTCTTCATCTGAATCTTTTCATATCTACTGATCTTTGTTCTCATGAATGATCAGCAAGATTTGTTCTGAAATTTGTGAGTACTGGAATTGTTTTTGTTGATAGATCTATTTGGACTGCTTTGTTACTAATATTTGTTTAACTGAAATTGAATCCAGTTTTCAGTGATTTCTTCCTTTTGTTTGTCTCTGAAGTGTTTTGAAATAAAATCAGTTTGGTAAAGTTCTGAGGTGTGTATGCTGTGAATGTATTGAGTTGAAATACAAACAACATTTCAGTACTGTTTATAAGAGTTGTATGCTGTTTTGAGTACTGAATCATATTGGATCAATTTTAGTTATATTTTGCTGAATTTTATATGGTTATTAATTCTAGTTTGATGTGTGTCTGAATTGAATCAAGATTAAATGAACAGTACTGATTCTAGAAGATCTACTGATGATTGATTTGAATTTCTTGTGTTGTTATTTGTTTGAGATAATCCATTGAAGTTCATCTGCATGATTGTAATGTGCTGAAAAATTGAAAGGGGTGAAGTATCACTTTGTGTATTTGACAATGAATAGTAATTGCTGTTTTGTTTCAGTTTTGCTTCAGAATAGTGACAACTACTCTACTCTTTGGTATTTGTCTACTGTTTTCAGCAAGTAAACACATCTAGTTCAAGTACTGAAACTTGTGTGTTGAGATTCAAAGTGTTCTGAATTTGTTGATTGAGCTGTTTGAAATATCAGTTTTGAATCTGATTTGAAATTCTGAATCTCTGAATTTTGTCTGAATAGGGCTAGTTCGACACATGAGATTCCGATTTAGTCTGAACTGAGTTTTTGAAACACTTTTTGCTCTGATTTGCTCCCATTCACCCACCCTCTAGTCGTCTATTTCGGTCCAACATTTGGTATCAGAGACAGGTTAAGATCACCAGTTGACCTTAACTAGTTTTATGATCATTTGGCGATATGGAAAGAGTCAGTAAACTTCCTCTATTCGATGGGACTGACTTTGCTTAATGGAAGGTTCGCATGGATGCTTATTTACTAAGCTAAGGTAGTGCAGTTTTGGAGATCGTGGATTCCGAATATGTAATTCCTAAGACCAGCACTACTCAGGCTGAGAAACAACAGTATGATAGCAATAGCAAAGCTAAAAATATATTGTTTACAAGCCTGAGTAGGAGCGAATTTTATCGAGTCCACCATCACAAGACTGCTAGGGAAATTTGGTCCACACTCACTATTTTTCATGAGGGCTCTACATAGATCAAGGCTAGGCGCCAGAGCACATGCAATGGACAGTATCAGTTGTTTGTGCAAGGTCCTGGTGAATCTATAGATGCCATGTTTTCTCGGTTTGATGCGATAGTGAGTAATTCGTGCTCCACAAGCATGCTGGCTTATTCTGACCACGATAGGGCTATCAAGCTTCTCTATGCTCTTGATCGTAGCATATGGGAAGTGAAGATATCCAGTATTAAGGAGTCCGCAGGTTATGACACATTAACCTGTGATGAGCTCTTTAGCAAGCTCAAGTCCACAAAGATTGCTAAGGCATCTCTTGCAGGCCACAGAAACTCTTTGCCTCCTCCCATGGCACTAGTTTCTAGCTCTAGCTATGGCAGTAATGTAGAGCTCAACACATATGGTACTTGTGTCCTTGTAGGAGATTCCGATTTAGTCTGAACTGAGTTTTTGAAACACTTTTTGCTCTGATTTGCTCTGATTGATTCAGACTTGAATTTTGGATTTTGTAGAGGTGCGTTGGGGTGGTTTGAATAGGCCATCATATTCACGAGAAATTGTTGAGGTGCCTATTCACCCCCCTCTAGTCACCATTCCAATCCCACATGCATCGAAGGCATGGTCTGGGTAAGGCTATTCGGGAGTGTGCTCAAGGTTGAGACACTGTGAAGGAGTGCGTATGGAAGTGCTTCATGCAGAGACCTTGGACGAAGGAGGGACTTCAGAAGGTGGTGGAAAAACCCTTCATAGCGAGGTACTTCGATGGTGGGGCTACGAAGTCAGTTTATCTTGATGTGCTTCAACCATACATGGCTTCGGTACACGGACGTGCGGAGTTTGAGCTAAGCATAGCTGGGAAGATGTGATTGTCCACTCCGGAGGTGATGGTGTGAAGACCCAAAGGTTTTGATGGCTTTAGCTCAAAACTTTGTATCGAAGACAAACTTTGGTGTAGCGAAGACATACAGGTTCGAAGCCTACTAACGAAGCCGCTACAACACTTTGCGTGTGAAGGGGCTCCGAAGATTCTTGTCTGCAAAGCTGGCACAAAAGGAGCTTCCAATAAAGTAGACTACCATCTGTACCCTTGTGACCGCGAGAGGCAAAAAAATTGTAAACCCTAGGGGCATAATAGTCTCTTTGTAGGTCTAAGTTGTACCTATAAAAGGAGAGGCAGGCTGAGGTATAGGGTAACACAGTGCACTTCACTTTTAGAACCTTCTATACTCTCTGTAGCCTAGAGCCAGCCGCCACATAGACTCGTATGTATGCTCAGTTTTTGTGAAGGTATTTTTTGTGTTCTATTTCCATGCAATGAAGATTTCATATTTATCTGTGATTTTCTTCAACATGGATCTGTTTGTATTCTTCGTTGTGTTGTCCTGAAGTTCTGAGGGTATTCTTTGTTCTGTGCAAACCTGAGTATCTCTCTGTGTTATTGCTAACAATGTGTCCTCTTTCTCTCATACGTGCGAAGACGATATGGGTGGAATTTTGGAGTACGTTCACTATGTGTACATCAGAGGTCAGTCCTCACGTGTTACTAGCGAAGTATCATCCTTTGCGTGCTAGCGAAGTCATTTTCCCTTAGTGTTTGCCGAAGCCTTCTTGGCCAATCAGTTTAGCTATGTTTCGTTCGGATCACTCCTCAGTGTGATGCCTAGTATCCATTACTAGTGCGGAGCATTTGATTGAATCTCTTTGAAGGAAACACACTTGTGTGAATTCTGCTCGAAGGTACCTCTATGTGCAGAGCCTACACATACTTAGCCGAGCCTAGTGAGCTTTTCGGTGTCTGAGTGTGAGTGAAGTCTTCTGACCTTTTAACTTTTGCCATGTGCGAAGCCTGTGTTGGAAGTGTGTTCCATACCTCCGAACCAGATTCTGTGAAGGGTGTGTTCGAAGTCTATTTCGCATAAGAGAAAATTTAAAAGCTCCCATTCACCCACCCTCTAGTCCTCTATTTCGGTCCAACATTTGGTATCAGAGCCAAGTTAAGATCACTAGTTGGCCTTAACTAGTTTTATGATCATTTGGCGATATGGAAAGAGTCAGTAAACTTCCTCTATTCAATGGGACTGACTTTGCTTACTGGAAGGTCCGCGTGGAGGCTTATTTACTAAGCTAAGGTAGTGTGGTTTGGGAGATCGTGGATTCAGAATATGTAATTCCTAGACCAGCACTACTTAGGCTGAGAAACAATAGTATGATAGCAATAGCAAAGCTAAAAATATATTGTTTACAAGCCTGAGTAGGAGCGAATTTTATCGAGTCCACCATCACATGACTTCTAGGGAAATTTGGTCCACACTCACTATTTTTCATGAGGGCTCTACATAGATCAAGGCTAGGCACCAGAGCACATGCAATGAACAGTATCAGTTGTTTGTGCAAGGTCCTGGTGAATCTATAGATGCCATGTTTTCTCGGTTTGATGCGATAGTGAGTAATTCGTGCTCCACAAGCATGCTGGCTTATTCTGACCACGATAGGGCTATCAAGCTTCTCTATGCTCATGATCGTAGCATATGGGAAGTGAAGATATCCAGTATTGAGGAGTCCACAGGTTATGACACATTAACCTGTGATGAGCTCTTTAGCAAGCTCAAGTCCACAAAGTTTGCTAAGGCATCTCTTGCAGGGCAAAAAACTCTTTGCCTCCTCCCATGGCACTAGTTTCTAGCTCTAGCTATGGCACTACTGCAGAGCTCAACACATATGGTACTTGTGTCCTTGCAGGAGGTTTTGTCTTGTCCTCCCTAGTCTCTGTTACAAAAGAGCATGTGTATACTCTTGGTGACGAAGAGCTTGCTCTCATTGCCAAGAAGTTCACTCGTTTCTACAATGAGAGATGGGATCAGCGGAGAAGTGGTTTTAGAGGGTGCTTTGAGTGTGGTGACACTTCTCACATTAAGGCTGATTGTCCTAGGGTTAAGAGGAGGGAAGAGAGTGAGCGCCTAAAACACCACAAGAAAGAGAGAAAATCCTTTTCTTAGGGTAAGCGCGGCAATGTGGCTAAGAGGGTAGCCAATGCCCCTTCCAGAGCTTTTGTGGCCGCTCTTAGCGACATCGACACATCTTCAGCTGAGGAGTCCAGCTCTAAGGAGGAGGAGCCTCCAAAGAAGTAGGAGAAGAAGGCAAAGGACTTTACCGGCCTTTGCTTCATGGCCGACATCATCCAAAGCAGCGATGAGCTCGACTCATCTGAGGTACCATTATCCTATGACCAGCTTTCTGTCAAAGTAGATGAATTGAATGATGTAGTCATTGGTCAGGATAGATTACTGAAACAAGCTGCTAGAGAAATAAAAGAACTCAGACTTAGACTTGAATCTATTTCAACTGAATATACCATGTTTAATTCTAAGATTGATGATGTTGATTGTGAGTCCTGTACTGTCATCATGAGTGAGCTTGCCAAGCTTCGTTCTGTACACCCTAAAAATATTGATGAGCTTGAGATTGCAGAGAAGAAGCTTTTAGAGGTGGAGTCTAGACATACTATTGTCAATGAATGCATGAACTGTCCTTTACTTATTGAAAGCTTATTTTGAGGGACAAGCATGTCAATGAATTAGAGTCTAGATTGGAGAGTGTTGTGTGTTCTAAGGATGTGTAGCCTGCTTGTTCCACCTGCATCACCCTTAAGGACCAACATAGCATTGCTAGAGGGCAAGCTGAAAATCTCATTTGTGACAATGATTACCTCCTATCTTTGTTGGACAAATGCACTGAAGGGAATGGTAGGATGGATATGCTTTTGGCAAAAACCAAAATTTGTGCTGATAGTGTAGGGTTAGCTCTAGGTTTGGGTTTTGAGAGAACCACTTCACTTACTCTAAGCAAAACTGTGTTCTCTACTCCCACTACTCTTGAGAAAGAAAGAGCCCTATTAGACACCCATTAGAAAGCCAAGAAAGCTACCTAGCCTTTCAAAAAATACCAACTCCACCAAAGAAAAATCCTCAGCAAAAATCAAGGAGCTTGTGCGAGTTACTCCTAAGACCGATGTGAGTGGCCCTAAGAGAGTTTTTCATTGCTCTTAGTGTCAACGGGTGGGTAATTTGGTTGGATTCTATTTTTGTCGCATCAAGGATGAGCGACGCTCACAGGAGATGAGCTTTCAGGACAAGCATTACCCATCTCTAGATATGCATTGAAGGTTATGCCCAAGAAAATTCAATGTATCGGAAGTTCTGATAGGAATTATCGGAAGTTCTAGTTAATTTCTTGTCTCGATACAGAGAGCAATTGTTGCTTCAGAAGTTCCTTATGGTATCGGAAGTTCAGACGAGCTAGAAGTTCCAATTCAGAATCGCGGAATTTTGTACTAATCAGATGTTCTGATATGGTATCGGAACTTCCAAGGTGGGCGATAACAGATTGGATCTGTTGCGTGTCGTACTGTATCAAGAGACCTAAAATACCCTATAGGAAGTTCCGATCTAGGATCAGAAGTTCTGACATGGAAAATAGATTGGATCTATTACGGTTTCGAGATGAACACGACTCAAGGAGGACGTCTTGGGGTAGGCAATAAGCCTAGATTAGACCTAGCCACCCAAGAGTTCTCTCCTTCCCTTCTTGATCTCAAACATTGAGGACAAGGATACCCATCTCTCACGTGAGGTGCTAGCATGCTGCCGTGGGAGGAACTCCATCCCTGTACGTGTGGACTCCATGGAGGCGTTGCTCCAATAGCGATGCTCGTGAACATCTACATGCGAACGACTACGTCATCTTCATCGATTGGATCGACAAAGGACGACAAGGACGAAGCGAGGAGAGGCTTGACGTGATGCTCCAACATCTTCTTCCGCTGCACCTAGCGTGTTGTGTACTAGAAGGTACCGATCTATGATCTCACACGCACATGAGACTTGGGCCTAGGGCGTAAAATTTTGAATTTACCGGCTAGCGTAGCTCCCCTATTCCCCAATAGTGGTATCAAAGCCTATGTGCATAGTGTTCAATCCGGATCCCTCATGTATGGAGATACATGGTGGAAAAATAGATTAGATCTGTTTCTGTCCACGGCAGATCGGATGTTCCGATGGATGATTGGAAGTTCCAATACCGATCGGATGTTCGGTTATCGAATAATGATTCGATACAGAAGGCAATTATTGCGATGCGGGATTCCGATATTGATCGGATGTTTTGACAGATCGGATGTTCTGATGCCAGATCGGAAGTTACGACACGCGCGATTTTGAAAAACCGAGCTTGCTGACCTAGGTTTTTTAGATCCAGAATCTAGTCATTTGTAGATTGCTCGCCTAACTTTGTTTTGCAGAGAATTTCATGACTGGCACGACCTTTGTTAAATGTGATGTATGAGATGCATGCAATGAATGTAAATTAAATATGGCCTGCGTGTCATGGTTATTTACAGTCCAAGGCTGATGTAAAATTTATTCCTACTTGCATGTCATTTCCGCGGTGCTTCGGCCCATGTAATTAGTATAATCTATAAGAGATGGACTAGTACTCTTCATGGAGGCTGGAAACACACACTCAATGACGGGAGCCATGGAGATGGAGATCACCATGGGAAGAAGGCCATACTATGTCACAGTTAATATTATTGCCTGTGATGCTTCTTATGTTCCTGTTATTCCATTCTTGCATGTTTCGTGTGCGCTAGGGACATTACGATGCTAGATTAGTTTTCCCTTAGAAAATTAAGTGTTGATGCTCTTCCCAATAGTTGCACCCACTAGGGTTCATGCTCATCGATAGTTGGTCTGCCAAAGCAGGGTGCTATCTTTTATCTAGACCAGTTGGTGCGGAAGTCGGACATCTGCACGCATAGTGTTGGTTCCTTTGACATCTGCACACAAAAGTCACATACGATGTGATTAGCAAGGAGTTGCTTACCTATGTCAACTAGCTTCTAGCAGTGATGCCAAATATCACTAAGAGATAGCGTGACCATGGATCTTGCACCACTATTAGTCATGAGAGGTAAATTGACTAGTTTAGATAGTGGAACATCTATTACTGGATAGAAGATAAACATTGCATAGTGCTAAACCTCACATTTAATCTTTTGTAGATCATGACATCGACTGTTATGAACACTGTACTCTTTATTTTGCAATCGATTCTTTTTGGAACAATTTTTATTGATTGGTTTAGAAACTTGAGAAGTGTTCTCAAGAGAAAGGAAAATGTTCTAGAGGAATCCAATTATGATGAACTAGTTGACTGGAGGACTTGTGAGAAGCACTCGAATGAGTCAATTAATGAAAGTTGTCTCACACCTGCCTGTTTGTCCTTTGAGCTTTGGAAGTAAGACGAGAACACAAATGTCCATAATATGATTGTGGTACACCAAGGCATTTTTGAGAGCCATGCTCGGGATAAGAGGTATGGTACCTCAGTGTCCTTGTTTGCTTGCAAAACTGGTCAATGGTTCAGGAATTGCAAATTGGACTTGGAAGAATTAAAACAAATTGGATATGTTTCTATTTGTAGAACTTCGGAAGTTCCGATACCTGATGGGAAGTTCCGATATTTGTCGGATTGGAAGTTCCGATGGTTGATCGGAGATTCTGATGCCGGACAAAATTTGCGATGGAGAAGTCAGATTAGAATTTCCGATGCCAGATCGGAAGTTCCAATCCAGACAAATTGGAAGTAGAAGGAAGGTAGGACTTCCACTTCTACTTCAAGTATAAATGTTATTGAAATTAATCTTGCAACTCCTCCAAGTGATTCATGGGTATTTTATACCAGTTTGATGATTCACACTTGCAAATCGTTGCAAGGACTAAATAGGTCAATAAAATGTGCAGTAGGTGAACTGGATATTCATGTCGGCAATGCCGCAAAGGTTGCAGTGTTGGCCGTTGATATTTATTCTTTATCACTACCCTCAGGATAATTTATGGAATTGAATAATTGTTATTATATTCCAGCGTTGGGCAGAAACATTATCTCTTCCTCATGTTTGTAGGAAGAAGGTTATGAGTTCGTGATAATGAACAAAAGTTATTCGATACTCTCGAATGGCGTGATCTATGGTGTTTGTCCATTGGTGAATGGATTGTATATTCTGAGTCTTGATGATGCACATGTTTATAACATTCGTACTAAAAAACAACGACTCAATGATTTGAATCCTACCTACGTCTGGCATTGTTGTTTGGGTCAAATAAATGAGAAGCGTGTACAGAAGCTCCATAGTGATGGACTTTTGGAGTCATTTGAGTTTGAATCATATGACACATGCGAGTCTTGTTTACTTGGCAAACTGAAAAAGAAGCCTTTCACTAGACATAGTGAGAGGGCGAGTGAGTTTTTGGCCCTAGTACATACTGATGTGTGTGGTCCAATGAGTCACACGACTAGGAAAGGATTTCAGTACTTTATTACTTTTACCGACGACTTTAGTAGATATGGCTATGTCTACTTGATGAGGCATAAGTGGGAATCCTTCGAAAAGTTCAAAGAGTTCCAGAATGAGGTACAAAATCATACGGACAAGACAATTAAATTTCTACAATAAGATTATGGGGGTGAATATTTGAGCCATGAGTTTAGTGATCATCTGAAACAATGTGGAATTGTTCCACAGCTGACTCCACCCGGCATGCCCAAATTGAATGGGGTGCCTGAGTGGAGAAACCACACTTTGTTGGACATGGTGCGGTCCATGATGACTTACACTGATCTTCCATTATCCTTTTGGGGTGACACTCTAGAAACCACAGCTTTCACAATTAATAGAGTTCTGGGAGGCGTCCCAGTTTATTTTTTCTAAAGATTTGGGGATGTGAGGCGTATGTAAAACGTATGGTATCTGAGAAGCTCAGTCTTAAGTCTTACAAGTGCTTCTTTGTGGGGTATCCTAGGGAAACCAAAGGATACTATTTTTATTATAAAGAAGAGGGCAAAGTGTTTGTCGCTCGAAATGGTGTATTCCTTGAGAAACATTTTCTCTCAAAAGGAGTTAGTGGGAGGTCTATGCATCTTGAAGAGGTTCAAGAGCCATTGGAAAGTGTTCTAAATCCCACTGAACCAGAGTAGGAGGCGCAAGATGTTGTTGACCCTGTTATGGATGCTCTAGCCCCACGAAGGTGTGTGGGAGTAGTCCATGCGCCAGAGAGGTATGTGTTCTTGACCACTGAGCATCGCAACGTGATGTTGTTGGACAACGACAAGCCCAAGACCTATGCAGAAGCAGTGATGGGACCAGACTCTGAGAAATGGCTTGGAGCCATTGGATCCGAGTTGGAGTCCATGAGAGTTAACGAAGTTTGGAACTTGATTGATCCACCCGATGGCATAAAAACCATTGAGTGTAAATGGATATTAAAGAAAAATATAGACGTTGATGGAAATGTTCACATCTATAAGGCACGATTGGTGGCAAAGGGTTTCAGACAATATCAAGGTGTTGATTATGATGAAACGTTTTCGCCTGTCACTATGCTAAAGTCTTTTCGGATCATCCTAGCTATTGCCACGTTTTATGATTATGAGATATGGCAAATGGATGTCAGGACAACTTTCCTAAATGGAAGCCTAAGTGAGGATGTGTACATGACACATCTTGAAGGTCTTGACGGTCTGGGGAATGCTGGGAAAGTTTGTAAGTTGCTAAAGTCCATTTATGGTTTGAAGCAAGTTTCTCGGAGTTGGAATCTTCGTTTTGATGAGGTAGTTAAAGGGTTTGGCTTCATCAAGAATGAAGAAGAGCCTTGTGTTTACAAAAAGGCTAGTGGGAGTTCACTTGTGTTTCTGGTCCTATATGTGGATGACATATTGTTGATCGGAAATGACATTCCTTTGTTGAATGCTGTCAAGACTGAACTGGAAATAGTTTTTCGATGAAAGATCTTAGAGAGGAAGCATACATTTTGGGCATAAAGATCTATAGAGATAGATCAAAACGGTTAATTGGATTAAGCCAAAAATGTACATTGATAAGGTTTTGAAACGGTTTAAAATGCAGAATTCCAAGAAGGGTTTTCTGCCAATGTCACATGGTATTTCTCATAGGAAGACTCAGTTTGTTGTAACACCTGATGAGCTAGAGAAGATGAATGCAATCCTGTATGCCTCCGTAATTGGATCCATCTTGTATGCCATGCTGTGAACATGCCCAAATGTGTCATATGCTCTAAGTGTTACGAGCAGGTACTAATCAAACCCGGGTGAAAGTCACTGGGCTATTGTAAAGAGTATCCTCAAGTACTTGAGAAGGACTGGGAAATGTTCCTGGTATATGGTGGTGAAGAGGAGCTCATTGTAAGTGGTTACATAGATGCTAGCTTTCAAACCAATAAAGATGATTCTCGATCACAATATGGTTTTGTGTTCTTCCTCAATGGAGGCCCAGTGAGTTGGAAGAGTTCCACGCAAGAGACTGTGGTCGATTCAACAACAGAAGCTGAGTATATAGCTTCTTTAGTAGCGGCGAATGAGGTCGTTTGGATCAGGAAGTTTGTTTCTAAGCTGGGTGTTGTTCCTAGTGTGTCCAGTCCAGTGGAACTCTATTATGATAATAGTGGTGCCATTGCGCAAGACAAGAATCCTAGATCGCACCAGAAATCCAAACATATAGTTTGGCGATATCACCTACTCTGCGAGATCATTGAGAGAGGTGATGTGAAGATTTGCATGGTGCACGTGGATTTGAACATGGCGGATCCATTGATGAAGCCTCTTCCACATCCCAAGCATGAGGCACATATGAGCTCCATGGTTATTAGATACTTGCATGAGTGAGTCATATGTTTCTGGAAGATGTTAGTAGAGTCTATGCTAATGTATGAGGATAATTGTTATCTTGCTCCTTGAATAAATATCATTTGCATTTATGACAATGTTGTTCAAAATGGTCTCTAATCTTGTCATCATGTGGGACAGTGATGATACATGGATTAGCACATCTGACTGATTGATGATTGCGTTTCACAGATCATAGACATAGAGATGTTAAATGAGTGATTTGGACACATGTTGGTGAACATGGTGTTGGATAGACCTACTTGAGATATTGCTGAGATTGTTAGGTGCCAACAGTTGTCATCTCAAATGGTGTACCTACAGAGTCCTTAGACCTGATATCGTCATTTGATTCCAGAATGCGTAGTGACACACTTAGATGCTTCCTAACGCTATTCCGTAATAGGGTAGTAATAAGGGTTGTTTTCAGGTGTGTTGTGAAACATATCTTGGGATGTGAGCGATCAAGATGGAATTTACCCCTCCTAATAATGGGAGAGTTGTCTCTAGCCCCCTCAAGGTATTGGATTGGGAATGTGCATGGCCATGCCACTATGACTAAGGAGTTAGTCATGATTTGAATCTGATACTTGATCGAGTAAAAATGTCAAGTTAACCAACAAAGGTGGCACGTATCTCGCCTTGAGCTTGACTGACGGCGCGTGGTAAAGGGACTGGTGCTTGAGTATATCAAGGTTCATGAAAATTTGATTTTGTATGCTTTCAGGGGTCAATATGTGTTGCTAGGTACCGCTATTGATCAGCGAGTTAGAAACGATTTCCGGTGAACAACCATCAATGTATGAATCTATCAGGTCACACACTTAAGGGGATGAATTAAAAACATGCAATCTTGTGCAAGTGGAAGATTGAAGGTTATGCCCAAGAAAATTCAATGGATCGGAAGTTCCGATTAATTTCTAGTCTCAATACAGAGAGAAATTATTACTTCGGAAGTTCTGATATGGTATCAGAAGTTTCAATGAGCCACCGGTTCCGATTGGGAATCGGGGAATTTTGTACTGATCGAAAGTTCCATAGTGGGTGATAACAAATTGAATCTGTTGCGTGTCGTACTATATCAGGAGACCTAAAATACACTGTCAGAAGTTCCGATCCAGGATCAGAAGTTTCGACGTGGGCAAACAAATTGGACCTGTTACGGTTTTGGGATAAGCATGACCTAGGGGCTCTCAGTTCTATATAAAGGAAGGAGGAGGATGTCTTGGGGTAAGAAATAAGCCTAGATTAGACCTGGCCACCCAAGAGTTCTCTGCTTCCCTTCTTGATCTTAAATGTTGAGGTCAAGGATCCCCGTCTCTCATGTGTGGCGCTAGCACACTATCGTGGGATGTTCTCCATCCCTGTACATGTGGACCCCGTGGAGGCATTGCTCCAATAGTGATACTCGTGAACGTCTACATGCGAACGACTACATCGTCTTCATCGATCGGATCGACGAAGGATGACAAGGACGATGCGAGGAGAGGCTTAACACGCTGCTCCAACATCTTCTTCTGCTGCATCTAGTGTGTTGTGTGCTAGAAGGTACCGATATATGATCTCACACGCACATGAGACTTGGGCCTAGGGTGTAAAATTTTGAATTTACCGGCTAGTGTAGCTCCCCTATTCCCCAACATGCATGAGTTTGTTTCTTGCTCTCATCCTATTTTCGTGGTTCTCCATGCTCACATGAGAGGTTTTGCCCATCGTGGTGTACACCATGACTCGTATGGTGCTAGACCACGTATTAGTGGCTTTGGTCCTCGACAGGTTGGGAGATCTCGTCATTTGTTTGGTTTTCATCATGTAGGTAGACCTCACACTTTAAATCATGCTACATATCTTTTGCGTAGACATCCTACTATTGCTTTTCCTACTACTCGAGTCTCTCGGTGCTGAATACCTCGCTAGTATTTTACTCACCCTAGCACTGAGCGCTTGAGATTTTCTGATTTTGTGTAGATACTAGACAGAGGGTGGGAGAGCACGTGGATCCGTTTATTCGCCCCATATGACTGGAAACTCATCATGGTTCTCCAGTCTCACTTTAACCAAGTGAAAGGAGTACATTACCTTCGGCAATAACCGAAGAAGTAGAGTGAAGGGTAAGTGTGTAGTAAGAATTAATGACAACTTCACTCTTAAAGATATTGCTTTGGTTGAACATTTGGGATACAAATTTCTCTCAGTTGCTTAATGAGGGCTTCGAAGTGCGTTTTCAATGCAATACTTCGCAAGTACTCAATTCTGATGGTGTTTTGGTTTGCAAGATTCTTTGAGTTGGGAGAGTCTTTGGAGCTGATTTTTCTGGGTCGACTAGTTCTTCTCATTTCTTAGTAGCACTAACATCTTCTGAGCTCTGGAACTGGCATAGGAGACTAGGGCATATGAGATTTGAGTTGCTCTCTCGATTGAGTGCCCTAGGTCTGATTCGAGGATTGCCCAAGCTCGAATTTGAGAAGAATTTAGTTTGTGCTCCTTGTTGACATGGAAAAATGATTGCCACTGCGCATTCACCTATCAATATGGTGATGGCATAACAACTCGAAGAACTTCTTCATATGGACACTATAGGTCCTTCCCAGGTTATTTCTTTCGGTGGCAAATGGTATGTTCTTGTCATTGTCGACGATTACTCCCATTACTCTTGGGTCTTCTTTTTATCTAGCAAGGATGAAGTGTTGACACACTTTCTTAGCTTAGATTTGAGACATTTCACTGAACTCCCAGGTGCATTAAAATTCATTCGAAGTGATAATGGCATTCAAAAATAGTCTCTTTGTTGACTTTTGTTTGGAGTATGGCATCGAACACAAATTCTCTGCTCCGTGGGTTCCTCAACAAAATGGTGTTGTTGAGAGAAAGAACCGCACTTTGGTTGAGATGGCTAGGACAACACATGACTCCTAGAAAGTTTTGGGTTGAGGCCATGAACACTGCTTGTTACATCTCAAACCGGATTCTTCTGCACTCATTTTGAAATTAACTTCTTATGAACTGCGTTTTGGGAGACAACCCAAGGTTACTCATCTTCAATTATTTGGTTGTCGGTGATTTATCCTAAAACATGGAAATTTGGATAAATTTAAGTTGCATTCTTCAAACGAGATCTTTTTGGGCTATACCAATCATGGTCACTCCTATCGTGCTTTTAATTTAGATAATAACACCGTCATTGAGTCATGTGATGTGACTTTTGATGAATCAACCCCCTGTGTTAGTTCTTCTTTTGAACTTGCAAGTGAAAAGGATATGGTGGCGACCATCTTCTAAGAAGAAGATTGTAACATCCCAAATTTTCAAAGAAATAAAAATATCATTTAATATATTTTCCTGGAATTAATTAAATAGGAAATACGTTTAATGTCCTTTTTAGCCTATTTGAACTAGAACCTAGTTGAACTGACCAAACCAGAGGCTAGAAAATTTTGTATGAGTTCCCAAGACCAAGATATATTTTTGAGAATTTTTACAAATTTTTATCAACCTTGGAAGTAGCCCTAATATTTTAAATCAATTTCGGTAATTATTTTTATTCGGAAAAGAATTGAAACAGTAACGGGCCCCTTCCCCCTTTTCTCTCTCTCCCGGCTAGCCCAGCCCACTCCTCCCCGCGCCCCCGACTGACCAGCGGACCCCACCCGTTAGTGACCCCCTCTCTATTCGCGCGCGCGCCGGACAACCCGACCCCACCTGTCGGCGACAACCCAACCCCTCGCGGCCGAGCCTGACCCAACCTGCTAGTCGCCTCGCCCGTTCACTCACGCCCGCTGACCGGTGGCCCCCGTCTGTCAGATCCTTCGTCTCCACGAGATCCGCCCCCAAATCCCCCCCCTCACCGGTCGACACCTTAATGCGCCTCGGATCCGTTGCTCCCGACCCCCTCTCCCCAAATTGAGCCCGGCATTCAAACCCCCACGTTCAGCCGACCGTTTCCCCCCTTTAGTTCACGTGTCGTCGTCCCGGATCAAGCGCATGCATGCACGAGAAGAGCTCGCCGGCGTTGAAGAGAGGCTTTACTCTCGGCCTCCCCCGATTGTGCCCCCTCTACCCCCGCCGGTACCTCTATTTAAACCCCCGGCCACCCCCTCGTCCACCCCGCACGTCATCTTGCCTTAAGAGCGAACAGAGTGCCTGAGACACCCATTTTAACGCCGTGCCACCACCTTCGCTCCAGCCACCGCTCGCCGTCACCGGAGTCCTCCTCTACCCTCGGTGATCGCACTTGTGTGACCGCAAGTGCCACCCCGACCTCGGCCACCACTCCAACGTCGATGAACCCCTCCAGAACCCCACCGCTGACGAGGACCCGAGGAGCTTCATCGCCCCTCTATGTCGCCGGCCACCGTCCGTTCACCGTCGCCATCACCGTCGGTACCCTCGTGTTCCCCATAGCTCCCTCTTTCTGTTTTTAGCCCTAGTTAGGCCGGGTAGCCCTCGCCATCACCAGAATCGCTCGCCGTCGTACCGCCGGAGTCGAGGAAGATAGGTACTTTACCCCTCCCGACGCGTGCCATGCCGGATTCTATCCTGGCCGCACGATCTCAATCCGACGGCGTAGATTAGAACCCTTATGTCGTTTAATCCCGCGCGTCCATCTGGTCAAAGGGGTATCGAGCGCTGTGGGCCGTTGATTTTAACTTAACGCCCCCGCCTCGCCCCCGCGCGTTGGATCTGGATCCAACGGTCCAGGATGGGCCGTACCACGCACATAGTGCGCGGGTTCATGGTGGATCTGGTTCACCGTGGACCCTAGGCTCTTTTTGATTTAAATTAAATTCGAGAAACTATTTTAAACTTGTAGAATTCATATCTAGCGCATTTTAACTCCAAAAATTATCATTTCAATTCAAGAAAATTTATAATTTTATACTCTACATGTTAATGCAATAAAAATAGTATGTTTACTTTGATTATTTCATGCTTATTTAATAAAGTATTCAAATGCACTTTAGGGTAAATTACAAATTGATTCGATTCAATTTCAGCAAAATTTATCTTTTATTCTTTTCCTGTTAATATAATGAAACCACTAAGTTTACTCTGAACCTCTTATTTTAAATTAGTTAGAAAATTTAAAATAAAATTGTTCACATTATTATCTCTTTATTAAAGTAATATATTTCATTAAAGTTCATTTTAAAATATTCATAAAATGACTTTCAGAAACTTAACAACTGTATTTTCCTTAATTTAACCCAATCAAAACCTATACGCTTGTTGTGTGATTTTGGATTATTTAATTGAATGTTATATTTATTTTATTTATATCTAGAAGACTACGACGCCACCAAGGAGCCAAAATACTTTCCCGAAGTTCCTCCCTCCCATTTCGCTGAACAAGGCAAGTCACCAAACTAATCTTTTGAGCATATTGAACCCATGTTTTATTAAACTATCGCTAAAACACATAGGATATACATGCATTAGTCAAATGGAACCCTTACAATATATTTATTAGGATCCCCCGACCTTGATGTGCAACCCAAGCCATGATATCTAGCCTAAACTCCTTGTCACCATATGATTAGTACTATTAGCTAGTGTCCAATGTATTGACACGATTGCTATAGGATTAAAAATGAGTCATAGCAACTTCGTTCTACTATATGATCCCTGTTATCCTTATCTTTGGAATTCTGTTGGTGATAGAGTTTTGGTTGTAAGTGTATGCATGGTGGGTTCTGGGTGCAAGCTAGGGCATTGGTCGGTAGCACCCGGGGCACTATAAGGACCGGTCTAAGCGATCCGTTGCAATACCCTTCCGTACTAACCACAAGTCTAATGGGTAAGTCCTAACTAAGGTATGGAGTGTTCCAAAACAAGGACACCATTTGGAGATGGGTCAAGATGCACCTGCCGGTGGCTTTATCGACGTGGCACAAAAGGGGGTGCGACGTTAGCCGGGATGCGGCCCAGCGCACCGGCGAAACCTAGAGCGGGCAGTTATCGCTTAGAGCATTTCATGCTGAAGTTTTGGCACGAGTTCCCATGGTATGGGTCATCTCGTTACACTTTGGTGTTTGTGATGAGTGCGTGCCTTGTGGGTACAGTAGTACATCTCTGATTAGAGTCATAAATCTTTTCGAAATGCCGAGCCCACGGTCAAGGGCGGGTTGCATGCCATCCCATAGTTAGTTTACTTTTGGAATGGATGTGCATGATGGTTTGACATGTAAGGACTGTTGTGCGAGGAGGGAAAACGTACTCAAGTTAGGTGGTATTATGATGTTCATGTTTATTATTCCGCATGATTAAATTTGACTACACTAAATGCAATAACTGAAAAATATACTTTTCCGCACTTTTAGCCATTATCCTTCCTTTCTTATTATCTTGCATTACTACTTGCATTTGCGGTGGCTTATTGAGTACTCTTTGTACTCATACCCGTTGGACACACAATTCAGAGGATGCTTACTACTGAGGATGGTCTGGAGTAGCGACCCAGTCAAGAAGAAAGATCCTGAAGAAGGCGTTCGTCATGCAGTTTATTTTTATTATTTTAATTTCACCCTTATGTAATAATATGGTCCGCGTACCATGAATGCTTGTCGTATGTACGTTGTCGCATGATGAACCTCTTGTATTATTTTTTTCTTTGGAAATTCAATAATGTTACGATTTGTTAAATAGGGGCATCAAAAGATGGTATCAGAGCCGACTTGACTGTAGGAAGCCAAACGGACCAGCCCAGCCAATACCTACAGAAAACTATTTCTCGAAAACCAACTTTATAAACTGTGTTCCTCCTCTCACTTTTCTTCAACTTGTTGTTTTTGTAGATGCCGGTCTACCAAGTGCACAGCTTCTGCCGCCACTTTGAGGGCTTCGTCAGGGAGCTCCGCATGATGGTCACCTTCCTTGGGTTCCTCTTTGAGCCCGAGTTCCATGGGGTGTACATGGAAGAATTCGCGGGGCCATGTGACGTCTCCCTCACCATCCATTGTTCCCGCGAGCACCTGTCGTTCTTCACGGCAGCACTTGGGGGCCCAACCTTCGACGTCATGTGCCAATGCGTCGCCCTCCAAGCCATCATGGAGTTGAGGATGATCTATGACGATCGTCTTTAGAACTTGTCCTTCCGGCTTGTGCCGAAGCGCACTCCCGGTGCCCACCGTAGCATCTACATCGGAGTTCACTCCGATCGCGATCCGGTCATGGCCTGGCAGACAGGTATTCTTCAGGCCATGGACGATCTCCATACCGAGGCCGTGCTTGACGGCGAGGGGCACCATGAGGCGGTCGAGTTCCTTCGTCAGGAGACGAAGAGCTTGATCCAACAGAATGGCGAGCTGCAGCGCAAGATTATGCAGCTACAGAAGGACATAGCGGAGATGGCCCCCCTCGTCCCGAGGAGGAAGAAGCCCATCCACGAGCCCACCCCTCGCCCCAAGAGGATCCCACCACACCCGTGGACCACCAGACCGTCCATCTCCAGCGCTCTTGCCCCGCGCCCCACCCTCGTCTCCGACCCCATCTTCGAGAATTTTCTCGAGCCCACCGTCCCTTAGAACCCTCTTGGTTCCGAGAGCACGGAGACCGCCTCCGATGGTGAGTAGGCGATAACTACCGTTGAGTGAATTTTTAATAATGTTGTGATTGTGGTACCACCTGCAACGAGTTGTGTTGTAGGTGGATTAAAATAAGGGCGTTGATGTAACAAACATTTTATACCACTTTTGATTTATATATATATATGAGCCTCTATGGGCTATTTTTGCTAAATGTTTGTTTCACAACATTTTATCTTATGGCTAAAACTCTTATATGTTCAGAAGATGGCCGACAACCAGAACACAGGTTCCAACAACGAAGAAGGGGCAAGCAACGGTTTTCCCGGAAGTGTTGTGCCCAACTGGGGCGCAACGGGCCAACGTCAGATTGGGCCACCGTCCGCCAACCACCCCACCTTGGCGGAGATGATGGCGAATCAGAACCAGCTGATTACCGCCCTTCACACTCAAATGCAGCACCAACAGGCACAGTTGGACCGACTGCAGAATGTGGAGCCCGCCTCTCGTGCACCAGCACCCGCGCCTCAACTCTCGGAGTTCTTGCGCGTGCGTCCCCTGATCTTCTCCATCACCACCAACCCCATGGAGGCCGGAGATTGGCTCCGCACCATCGAGAACAAGTTGGACCTCCTCCCTTGCATCGACCAGGAGAGAGTGGCGTTCACCACTCATCAGCTCTAGGGTCCCGCCACCGAATGGTGGGACAACTACCGTGAGTCCCAACCAGCGGACCACGTGGTGACTTGGGCGGAGTTCACCATCACCTTTCGCGCCGCCCACGTCCCTGCCGGAGTCATCGCGGTAAAATAGCAGGAGTTCCACGACCTGCAACAAGGCAGCCAGACTGTCATGGAGTACCTCCATGAGTTCAACCGTCTGGCCCGCTACGCGCTAGAAGAGGTGCGAACCGACCCCCTCCGCCAGGCCATGTTCCTCCGCGGACTCAAGGATGAGCTGTCCATCCAGCTCATCGCCACCGACTACGTCGACTTCCAACGGTTGGTGAACAAGGCGTTCATCCAAGAGACTAAGAAGAACAAGTTGGACCTCAAGAAGAGGAAGATGATCGCGTTCAAGCATCATCAGGTGAACTCTCCGAGGCCCCGCTTCGTCCCTCCACCACCAGCGCCCGTCTACCATCCTCAGCCCGCCTACAGGCCACCTCACGCCACTAGTGGATCCAACACCGGGCATCCCCGCCCCGCTCCACTAGCTCTGGCCGCTCAGCCAACGCCCACCGCCAAGGCCTCGATCTTGAGGGACCGCCAAGGGAAGCCGGTCATCTGCTTCAACTGCCAGAAGTAAGGGCACTACTCGCACCAGTGTCCTCACCCCAAGAAACCCCAAGGCGCGGCAACCAACCAGGCGGTTCGTGCCCGCTTCAACCACATCAGCGTGGAGGAAGCTCAGGAAGCTCCTGAAGTCGTGTTCAGTACGTTTACCGCAAATTCTTTACCGGCTACAATACTATTTGACTCTGGGGCAACACACTCTTTCATCTCGGAAGATTTTGTGAAAACCGACTTGGAAGTGCTCCCTCTACTAGCCCCCATGATGATTGCCACTCCAGGCAATAAAACCTTAGCCCACTTATACAACCCTAAGGTAAAGATAGAGATTCAAGGGACATTATTCCGGGCCGAGCCAATCCTCATTAAGTGCACCAGACTCGACCTCATCCTAGGGATGGATTGGCTAATGAAACACAAGGGAGTGATCTACTGTGCCAGCAAGTCCGTAACGGTGACCAACCCCGAAGGCGAAGCCATCACCTTTCGGATGACCAACCGCAAGCGTCTTGAGGCATCTCTTCACTCACTAACCCTTGAAGAATTGCCCATAGTCAAGGAGTTCATGGACGTCTTCCCCGAGGACCTGCCAGGAATGCCTCCCAAGCTGGACATCGAATTCAGAATCGAGGTTGTCCCCGGGACCACTCCGATCTCCAAGCGCCCATACCGGATGGCCGCCAATGAACTAGCCGAAGTCAAGAGCAACATAGAAGACCTGGAACAGAAAGGGTACATCCGACCGAGTACCTCACCCTGGGGTGCACCGGTCATCTTCGCCATGAAGAAGGACAAGACTAAAAGGATGTGCGTGGACTATAGAGCCCTGAATGACGTAACCATCAAGAACAAGTACCCATTACCTCGGATCGACGACCTGTTCGATCAACTGAAAGGATCCTCGGTGTTTTCCAAGATTGACCTCAGGTTAGGTTACCACCAATTGAGGATTAGAGAAGAAGACATCCCCAAGACTACCTTCACATCCCGCTATGGACTATACGAGTATATTGTGATGTCGTTCGGACTCACGAATGCCCCGTCCTTTTTCATGAACATGATGAACAATGTATTCATGTAGTTCTTGGATAAGTTCATCGTGGTATTCATCGATGATATCCTCGTCTAATCAATGACCAAGGAAGAACATGGAACCCACCTCCGTCTGACCCTCGGAAAGCTAAGGGAACAACAATTGTACGTCAAATACAACAAGTGCGAGTTTTGGTCGTCAGAGGTGAAGTTCCTTGGTCATGTCATATCTGCTGGAGGAATAGCTATGGACCCAACCACCGTGGAAGCAGTGACCAACTGTCTACAACCCTCGAACGTGACCGAGATCCGGAGTTTTCTCGGATTGGCCGGGTACAACCGCTGGTTCATCGATAACTTTTCAAAGATAGCCAAGCCTATGACCAGACTACTGTAGAAGGAAGTAAAGTTTGAATGGACCCCATATTGTGAAGAATGCTTCCAAACCGTTAAGAAGAAGCTCGCGTCAGCCCCAATTCTGACCCTGCTAGACATCCGGAAAGACTTCCACGTCTACTCTGATGCCTCTCACCAAGGATTGGGATGTGTCTTAATGCAAGATGGGAAGGTGATATCTTACGCCTCTCGACAGCTGAGACCACATGAGCTGAACTACCCGACCCACGACCTGGAATTAGCAGTCGTGGTTCATGCCTTGAAGATATGGAGACATTACCTTGTGGGAAATCAGTGCGAGGTCTTCACCGACCACAAGAGCCTCAAGTATATATTCACCCAACCAGGACCTAAACCTTAGGCAGAGGAGATGGTTGGAACTTATCAAAGATTAGGACTTGGGCATCCATTATCATCTAGGCAAGGCCAATGTGGTGGCAGACGCCCTTAGTCGAAAAGGGTACTGCAATGCAATCATGATACAAGACTAGGCCCCTTTGCTATACAAGGAAATCGAAAGACTGAATCTAGGGATCACCAACCGAGCGTATCTTGCTGCTTTGGAGTCTAGACCTATCTTGATAGACTAGATCCGGGAAACACAGAAGGAAGATCCAGACATCTTGGAGATCCAGCAGAACATGCGGAAGGGTAAAGCCCCCGGATTCTCTGAGGACGAGCATGGTACCATCTGGTTCGGAAACTAGATATGCGTACCCGACAAGCCTGATGTAACACCCAAAATTTCCATAGAAATAAAAATATTATTTAATCTAATTTCCTGGAATTATTTATTTTGGAAATACCTTTAATGCCCTCCTTAAACTTTTTGAACTGAAACCTAGATGTAATGACCAAACCAGGGGCTAGAAAATTTTGTATATGATCCTAAGGCCAGGATATATTTTTGAGAATTTTTACAAATTTGTATCAACCATGGAAGTAGCCCAAATATTTTAATTCATTTTCTGTAATTATTTTTATTCAGAAAAGCCTTTACACAGTAACGGGCCTCCCCTCCCCTTTCTCTCTCTCCCGACCGGCCCAGCCCACTCCTCCCTGTGCGCCTCGTCTGACCAATCGACCCCGCCCGTCAGTGACCCCTCTCCGCGCGCGTACCCGGCCCCACCTATCGGCGCCAACTGACTCCCTCTCGTGGTCGAGCCCGACCCCACCCGTCAGCCGCCACCCCCGCTCGCTCGCGCCCACTGACTGCCTTGGCCCACCTATCGGACCTGTCGTCAACCTCGTGCCACCGCCCCCAAATCACGTCGCCCAACGACCCCCGCCTCGAATCCGCCTCGCTGGCCCCTCCCTCATTCAATTGGTGTCAGATTAATGCACCCCGAGGCCCGTCGGCCGTTTAATCGCTTTAAGTGACGCGTTTTAGCCCCAGGAACACAGCGTCGTGCATGGCCGAGCCCTCGCCGGTGAGTTAAAGCTCTCCCTCGGCTTTCATTGCATGCGACCCCCTCCGACGCCCCTATTTAACCCCCTGGCCTCCACCGCGTTCGACCCCCATGACAAATCGCTGCGAGAACGAACAGAGCGCCCGTAGCACTCTTCCTAACGCCACACCGCCGCCCGTGCTCCGGTCGCCACTCACCGTCGCTGGTGTCCTCCTCCGCCTAGACGACCACACCTTCGTGACCGCCGGGACCTCGCCAACCTCGGCCACCCCTCCGTCGACGCAAACCTCGCCGGATCGCCATCGTCGACGAGGAGCCCGAACCACTCCACCGTATACCCTCGTCGCCGGCCATGCCCCGTCGACCTCTCGCCTCACCTAAGGTACCCCCATGATCCCCTAGGCGTCCTCTTTCCATTTCTAGGCTTAGCTAGGACCGCCGTCGCTCGCCGTGGCCTCTGGCCCGCTCGCCATCGTCGGAGAAGATGACCAGCATGGGCTTAGTACCCGTGCCGTGTCGGATCTAACCACAGCCGTGCGATCACGATCGGACGACGCCGGTATTACCATGTGCGCGATTTAATCCGCACCGTCGGATCTGATCAAAGCGGTACATTTTAATCCCGTACATCCGTTAGTTTTTAAAAACCCATATCGCATCTGGTCCGTCCATCGCGTACCGGCTCGATGTTTTAATCTCAGCCGTCCACGTTATTTTAACTCCCCCGCCATGCCCGTGACCGCCCGATCGTGATCCAACGGTGGGTCTCGATCCGGCGCACGCGCACAGTGCGCGGGTTCACCATGAGCCCGGCTCACCGTGGACCTGAGGCTATTTTGGAATTAATTTAAATTCCAGAAATGGTTTTAAACTTCTAAAATTCATATCTGGCGCATTTTAACTCCAAAAATTATCATTTCAATTCCAGAAAATTTGTAAATTTATTCTCTACATGTTAATGCAATAAAAACAGTATGTTTATTTTGAATATTTCATCCTTATTTAATAATGTATTCAAATGCCCTTAGGGTAAATTACAAATTTAATTATTTAAATTTCAGCAAAATTTATATTTATTCATTTCCTATTAATAGGATGAAACCACCAAGTTTTCTCTGAACCTCTTATTTTGAATTGGTTAGAAAACTTAAAAATAAGATTGTTCACACTTAAAGTCTCTTTTATAAAGGATCATATTTCATTATAGTTCATTTTTAAATATTCATAAAATGAATTTCAGAAACTTAACCACTTTTTTTTCTTAAGTTAACCCAATCAAAACCAATATGCTTGTTGTGTGATTTTTGTATCGTTTATTGAATGTTATGTTTGTTATTCATGTTAAAAAGACTACGACGCCGTCGAGGAGCCGGAATATTACCCGGAAGTTCCTCCCTCCCGTTTTGCCGAACAAGGCAAGTCACCAAACCAATCTTTTGAGCATATTGAACCCATGTTTTATTAAACTATCGCTAAAACACATAGGGCATACATGCATTAGTCAAATGGAACCCTTACAATATATTTATTTAGGATCCCCCGACCTTGATGTGCATCCCAAGCCATGCTATCTAGCCAAAACTCCTTGTCACCATATGATTAGTACTATTAGCTAGTGTCCAATATATCGACATGATTTCTATAGGATTAAGAATGAGTCGTAGTAACTTGGTTCTACTATATGATCCCCGTTATTCTTATCCTTTGAAATCTGTCGGTGATAGAGTTATGGTTGAGAGTGTATGCATGGTGGGTTCCGGGTGCAAGCTAGGGCATTGGTCGGTAGCACCCGGGGCACTATAAGGACTGGTCTGCGGGATCTGTTGCAATACACTTCCGTACTAACCACAAGTCTAATGGGTAAGTCCTAACTAAGTTATGGAGTGTTCCAAACCGAGGCCACCACTTGGAGATGGGTCAAGCAGCACCTGCGGGTGGCTTGTACCGATGTGGTGCAAAAGGGGGTGCAACGTTAGACGGGATGCGGCCCGGCGCGCTGGCGAAACCTAGAGCGGGTGGTTATCGCTTGGAGCATTTAATGCTGAGGTTTTGGCACGAGTTCCAGTGGTATGGGTCATCTCGTTACACTTTGGTGTTTCGGATGAGTGCGTGCCTTGTGGGTATAGTAGTACACCTCTGATCAGAGCATAAATCTTTTCGAAAAGTCGAGCCCACGGTCAAGGGCGGGTTGCGTGACATCCAACAGTTAGTTTACTTTTAAATGTATGTGCATGATGGTTTGACATGTAAGGACTATTGTGCGAGGAGGTAAAACGTACTCCTCGAGTTAGATGATATTATTGTTGCTCATGTTTATTATTCCACATGATAAAACTTGACTACATTAACTGCAATAACTGAAAATGTACTTTTCCGCACTTTTAGCCATTATCCTTCCTTTGTTATCTTCTGGCATTATTACTTGCATCTGCGGTGGCTTGTTGATTACCTTTGTACTCATACCCGTTGGACACACTTCAGAGGATGCCTACTACGAGGATGGTCTGGAGTAGCGACCCAGTCAAGTGGAAAGATCTTGAAGAAGGCGTTCGTCATGCAGTTTACTTTTATTATTGTTTTTATTTTACTCTGATGTAATAATATGGTCTGCGTACCATGAATACTTGTCGTATGTACGATTGTCGCATGATGAGCCTCTTGTATTATTGTTTTTCTCAATGAAATTCAATAATGTTCCGATTTGTTAAATCGGGGCGCCACACCTGAGTTGAAGACTCTCATCCTTCAAGAAGCCCACGATACTCTATACTCCATACATCCTTGGAGTACAAAGATGTATCAAGACCTAAAGGAGAAATATTGGTTGGCCAGCATGAAGAGGGAAATAACTGAGTATGTGGCCAAGTGCGACACATGCCGGCGAGTCAAGGCAGAGCACCAAAGACCTGCCGGACTATTACAACCCCTCAAGGTCCCCGACTGGAAGTGGGAAGAAATAGGAATGGACTACATCATGGGACTACACAGGACCCAAGCCGGTCATGATTCTATCTAGGTGATCGTCGACCGACTCACCATGGTGGATCACTTCATCCCGTCAAGACAACTTACACCGTCGCCAAGTTGGCCGAGTTGTATATGACCCGGATTGTGTGCCTGCATGGAGTTCCAAAGCAGATTGTATCTAACCATGGGAGTTAGTTTACCTCTAAGTTTTGGAAGAACCTTCAAGAGGAACTCAGCACCGGGCTGAACTTTAGCACCGCCTATCATCCACAGACCGATGGTCAAACCGAAAGGGTCAATGAGATATTGGAGGATATGCTTAGAGCTTGCGCTCTAGACTTTGGTGGAATGTGGGACAAGAACTTGCCCTATGTGGAGTTCTCCTACAACAACAGCTATCAAGTTAGCCTGCAGATGTCCCCGTTTGAAGCACTTTATGGGCATAAGTGCAGAACGTCGTTACTATGGGATCAGACCGGAGAGTCACAACTATTTGGGACTGATATACTAAGAGAAGCCGAAGAGAAGGTCAAGATCATCAGGGACAGATTGAAGATAGCCCAGTCCCGATAGAAGAGCTACGCTGATAACTGACGAAGAGACCTAACCTTTGAGGAGGGTGATTATGTCTATCTCTGAGTCACTCCCCTCCATGGCACTCAAAGGTTCAACATGAGAGGCAAGCTAGCATCCCGCTATGTCGGACCTTTTCAGATCCTCCGACGGCAAGGAGAAGTGGTATATCAATTAGAACTCCCTCCATCTCTGGAAGGAGTCCATGATGTGTTCCACGTCTCTCAGCTGAAGATGTGTCTTCGTGTGCCCGCCGAACAGGCCGATCTCCAACAGCTGAACGTCCAAGAGGATTTGACCTACATTGAGAAACCCGTCAAGATCCTGGAGACTAAGGAAAGAGTAACCAGGAGCCATGTGGTTCGCTTCTGCAAGGTTCAGTGGGACAACCACCCCATTGAAGAAGCCACCTAGGAAAAAGAAGACGAGTTGAAAGCCCAATACCCCGAGTTATTTGAGTAGCGTTCCAATCTCGAGGATGAGATTCTTTGTAAGAGGGATAGGTTTGTAACACCCCAAATTTTCAAAGAAATAAAAATATCATTTAATATATGGTATGCGTACCATGAATGCTTGTCATATGTACGTTGTCACATGATGAACCTCTTGTATTATTGTTTTTCTTTGAAAATTTAATAATGTTCCGATTTGTTAAGTCGGGGCGTCACAAAGATCCCAAGGAGTTCGAGGATGAACTCCTACTTTCCTCAACATCGATCCCCGAAGCAGACCCGACTTTGATCACTTTGACAAGAGGCCTCGAAGAATCTACCTCAACATCGGTCATCTTCGACCGCTCCCTGACACAAGTTGAGGGGGAGGATGCATCCCGTTTGACGCTCCACACCACATCCAAAGGATGCACCCTCCTTAGCAGATCATTGGTGAGCTTGATCAAAGGGTAACACGTTCTAATGCTCATTTCATTGATTCTGTATTTGTTGATTCTTTTGAGCCCATAGATGTTAGTCATGCTTTATCTTATTCTAGTTGGATCAATGCCATGCATGAAGAACTTCAATTTTTTGAGAGAAACCAAGTTTGTACACTTGTAGATCCCCTCCCAATGTTCATTTTATTGGAATAAAATGGATTTTCAAAAACAAGAAAGGGGAGGATGGGTCTGTGGTTCAAACAAAGCTAGACTTGTAGCTCTTGGTTTTCACAAATTGAATGGATTGATTTTGCTGAAACTTTTGCACCTGTTGCTCATCTAGAGGCCATTAGGATTATGCTTGCATTTGCTGCATCCCGTGGATTCAAACTTTACCAAATGGATGTGAAAAGTGCTTTTCTTAATGGTTTCATAGATGAAGATGTTTTTGTAAAACAACCCCTTGTTTTGAAAACCCCAAATACCCCCATAGAGTCTTTAAACTTCATAAAGATCTTTATGGACTCGAGCAGGCACCTCGGGTATGGTATTTGATGAGTTCAGTTGATAAAACCCTTTTTACTCTCAAGCATGGCAAATATTTCCTCCTAGTTCAGATGTACATTGACGATATCATCTTTGGTGGATCTCCTCATACTCTAGTTGCAGAGTTTGCAAATATCATCAGCAGGGAGTTCGAGATGTCCATGATGGGCGAACTCACATTTTTCCTTGGTTTGCAAATCAAGCAAAGCAAACAAGGTACCTTCGTTCATCAGACAAAATACAACAGGGACCTGGTCAAGAAATTTGACATGGCCGATGCAATGCCTGTTTCCACTCCAATGGCTACTTCGGTAGCATTGGATCCCGACAAGGATGGAGAAGCCGTAGATCAGAAGGAGTTCCAAAGAATGATCGACTCCTCTACTTGACGGCTACGAGGCCGGATATACACTTCGCAATGTGTGTGTGTGCTCCTCTTCATTATGCCTTAAAGGTTGTTTAGATGCAGATTTTGCTGGGTGTAGAATTGATAGGAACTTTTCATTTTTTGGGTACTTCTCTTGTTTGTTGGTCTTCCCATAAACAATCTAGCATTGCACAATCTATAGCCCAGGATGAATATGTTCCTGCAACTAGCTGTTGCTCATAGATTTTGTTGATAGTTTTCACTTTGTGGGATTTCGGGTTAGATTATAAGAGTGTTCCACTTTACTGTGATAACACTAGTGTGATTTATATTGCCAATAACCCGGTGGAATAGACTTCGAACACAACCTTTGTAGTGTCTGGTTCGGAGGTATGGAGCACACTCCGAACATAGCCTTCACAAAGGGCAAAAGTTCGAAGTCCAAAAGACTTCGCTCACACCCAAACTCCTAAATGCGCACTAGGCTCGGCTATGTATGTGCAGACTCCGTACATAGAGGTGCCTTCGATCAGACTTTGCACACCCGTACTTCGCACAAGTGCTTTTCCCCAAAAGAGTTTCAAATAGATGCTCCGCACTAGTAATAGGTACTAGCCTTCGTGCTCAGAACAGAGCTTAGCAAAACTGAACAACCAGGAAGACTTCAGCACTACTAAGGGAAGGCAGCTTCGCTCGCAAAAGATGGTACTTCGCTAGTAACACGTGAGGACTAGCCTCCGATATACACAGAGCGAACGTACAACAAAACTACACTCACACAGATTTCACACGCACAGGAGATAGAGGACACTTCATTAGAAAGAACCTAGAGTAGAAACTCTGGTTTGCATAGAACATAATGGACTGCATAATACTTAACCCAAATAGAGCAAAAACATAGATACAAGTTCATGCAATCAATGAAAACAAAATAGAAATTTCATTGCAAGAACAGGGAACACAAAACTCACAAATTCTGATCATAAATCATGGCGGCTGGCTCTAGGTTATAGTGTGCGCATAAGGTTGTAAAAGTTAGGTGCACTGTGTTACCCTAGACCTCAGCCTGCCTCTCCATTTGTAGTTACAACTCAGGCCTATGAAGAGACTACTATACCCCTAAGGTTTACAACTTTTCTGCCTCTAGCAGTCACGAGGGTATAGATGGTATTCTACTTTATTGCAAGCTCCTTTTGTGTCTTCTTTGAAGACTAGAATATTCGGAGCCCCCTTCACACGCGAAGTGCTGTAGTGGCTTCGGTAGTAGGCTTTGAACCCGTAGGTCTTCGCTACACCGATGTTTGTCTTCGATACAAGTGAAGGTTTTGAGCTGAAGCCATCAAAGACATTGAGTCTTCGCACCATCACCTTCGGAGTGGACCACCATGACTTCGTAGCTACCCTTAGATCGACCGCCGCCCGTTCGTGTACCAAAGCCATGCATGACCGAAGCACGTCAAGACAACCTGACTCCAAAGCCACACCTTCAAAGAACCTCCCACCGAAGGGTTTGTCCACAACCTTCTGAAGTCCCTCCTTCGTTCAAGGTATCCACATGAAGCAATTCCATAAGCACTCCTTCGCAATGTCTCAACCTTGAGCACACTCCTGAAGAGCCTTACTCGGACCATGCCTTCAATGCACCTCGACTTCTGAGACCTTCGTCAGGTGTCCTTCCAAGTACATCCGTCTAGAGCACACTTGGGAGCCTTGCCTCATTCCTGAGGACTTCGTCTGCTAACCTTCGAAGTACCTCCATTTAGAGTATCCGTTCAAAGTGTCTCACCCATGAGGACTTTTCCTCAGGGTATCTTCAGCTAGAGTCCCCCTCCACACTTCCTGCCTTCTACTAATGCACCTTGACTCAAGGACTGACCTTGACTTCACATAGCCTCCGTGACCAAGCTCCTCGCTTTCCTGGCACCAATCTCCCTCCTTGACCTAGTTCATCTACTGTGCTGACCGTCCCATCGCCTCCGAAGTCACCTATACACCAACAACAAGCAGACACGTGTATCTGATACCTCAAAGACCTCTCTGGGTATAACACGCTCTGATACACACTCCGTTGTATCTCTCAAAGTACTGAGCCCTTCAGTACAACCTTCGAAATGTATTCTACCGGACCCCTCCGACAGATATACTTCGCTGCATACAAGTGCAGCCAGCAAACACTAAAACCCCTTCTGTGAACACACCTCTGAACCCCCTTCGGAGGGACCCCTTCGCCTAGAAGGAAATATGTCAATCACTCATCATAGACTGAAACCAAGACACATATAAACTTGGTTTCTCAATCTCCCCCTTGATGTGTGCATTGACAACCCAACACACAAGTGACGATAAAAACTCAGAAAACATTACTACAAAAACAGTCTGCAGTGGCGTTGGATATTTTCACTATAGTGGCGGGCCATTAGAGTCCCGCCACTAAAGTGGCTGGTGCTGACGCCAGCACCAGTGCCTGCCACTACTATTGGTACTCTAATGGCGGTCGGTGCTGACATCAACGTTGACCGCCACTAGTGTACCAATAGTAGTGGTGGGCGCTGGTGCTGGCCGCCACTGCTATGCTGTCCGCCACTAATGTGGTGATGACATCAGAGGTGACTGCCACTACTATTACGTCTTCATATGCACAACTTCTTCCTCCTCGAGCCTGAGGCTAGAGGAGTTCGCAATTTGGTCCGTGCAATAGCGACAAAAAACTACAACGTGGAGGGGAGGCTTTGTTTTCGTTTCTTTTGAAGGATTTCGTTCTAGGAGGTAAATCCATGTTGAATAACACATTTATTTTGACTTTAATCATATATATAATGATTTATTATCATTTTACTAATTTATGGTTTGTGAATAGAAAATTTCAAATATTCTTCCATTTATAGTGTTTCTTTCTCCCAAATGAACAAATATGACCCTCCTCACAATTATTCGTCACTTGTATACATTTTTACGTCTTTTTAATCTCTTTTTTAATTTTATTTATGATTATAGATCTAGATTTATGTTGTTTGGAGAGGAAACCAATGCAGTTAATTTATTTAATATTTTTTATTCTTCTTAATACTATTACTCCTTTATAATTAACAAGGTTTACATAGTTTCAATTAAAACATTTTTAATTAATGTTGTTACGAGAGATAAATCAATATCTTTTTAATTTGTAAATTACTAAAATTAACAATAATGAATTTATTATATTTTTAAAATAATATGTTTTAGATGCAGCACAGGTCCTGGATGTACTCGTCCAACGACGGAGATGTGGTGGCATATTTTAACCGAGTAACTGAATTTACTGAAGCTACCACACAATATGCTTCCCGTTAGAGTGAAGCCACAATATATTGTCCTTCTAAAGTTTGTAAGAACGAAACGAAACACGGTGAGATGGCTTCGTGAAGAACTACTACATATGGACGAAACACGGTGAGATGGGTGAAAACCCTCCTGATGATTCTGATGTGCCGCAAGATGCTCATCAACATAGAAGAGTTTGTGATCATACATCTGACATAACACATGATGTTGATCAACATGATGATGATGACGCCTTTGATGTGGAGGAACTGATACGAAATGTTGCGCCTTAGGTGCTGTTGCAGAGAACTACAACGAAAGGGTACGATAACTTTGAAGCACTTGACAAAGCATCGAAAAACCTTCTTTACGAGGAACGTCACGGTTGTGATAAGCAGTATATTGTGTTGTAAACAACTCTTGAGCTTATGAAACTGAAGGCCAGCAATGGATGGTCCGACACTAGTTTTTGAGATCTTTTTAGCTCCTAAAAAAGGTTTTGCCAAAACCCAATGGTCTGCCATCTGATACGTACCAAGAAAAAAAAGATGTGATTTGTCCGTTGACTTTGGGCGTTCAGAAGATTCATGCATGCCCAAACCACTGTATCCTATATCGAAAAGAGTATGAATTGTTAGAGAGCTGTCCACAGTGCAACACAAGTTGATACAAACACACAAATGACTGTGTGGAGGACTACTGTGAAACCAAGTGAGGTTGCATTATGGTTTTTATCAGTATGATGAGTAATTGACAAGATTGCTCGATCTGGAGTGATGAGTGAGTGATGTTTTGATTGCATCGATGGGATCAATTTGTGGATATGGATTATGCCGAGGGGATCGGTGTGCGTCGAGTCTCTTGTTTTGGCTTGTCTCATGTGTGCAGGGTGGAAATGCTAACTAACTGTCAACGACGGGTGATCAATGGTCAAGTGGGGAGCTTGATACCAGAGGATCAAGGATGTCGGGTGAAGTTGGAGATGATCTCAGGAGTGCACGAGAAGATAGAGCAAGACACAAATGTACAAATGGTCGAGATAGCATTATGGTCAAGTCAGCGAAAGGGAGGCCAGTGCAAGTAATCAGGCGGCTCAAGGGCATCGAGAGTGGGCGAGACTTGCTGGCGGTCGAATTCGTTGATTGGCGTCACATGTCGGTGATCGAGGAGGCTTTTTCGGTTTTTGCTGAAAACCGTCGCATCAGAAATCATTTTTAATTCTAGTAATTAGGAGTCTATTTTTTCTGTTTTGTCATCTAGATTAAGTGTAATCTTTTAGTATTTTCAGAATTTTTAATTCTTAAAAATATTAAAAGAATAGGGTCTATGATGTAATAAATTAGGAGTTCGCATTAATGGATTTTTCCAGAAATTGTAATTCTAAAAATTCATTATGCAATTCGGTAAATACCTAGAACTTTTACCCTAATGGCATTTTGGGAATTTCTTTAATGGGCTTGCCTATGTAAAGGACCTAGAGGCCTAGGGTTTAGGGGACTCTTTCAGCTGAATAGTTTTGGGCTACCAAACATAATTTCTATTTTGTTCTAATCTTTTTGTTGTTCTTAATTTCATGCTTAGTGTTCATCATTCGGATCAAGCACAGAAGGAGCTTCCAGCGCAGGTACTGTTTATCCTTTTCAGATTCACTTTTGGAGCTGAGTTTTGAACTGCTTTGATGCTATTTTTGGACCTGCGTTCTTCACGACTTTTGTTGTACAAGTTTCCAGAGTTCTAGTGTTGATGTTTTCAAAAGTTTTTGACCACTACTGCATATATTTTTCTGTCCAACAAAGTGCCAAAATAGTTTGGGAAACTTCTGATTTCTGTTGATTGAGTTGTCTTCAGTTTGGATTCAACCTTTGAGGTGAGTTTTCATCTGTTTTGGAACTGTTCTTGGACCTAAGTTCTACATAACCTTTGTTGTCCAAGTTTCAGGGGTTCTATGTTTGAAATTTAAAAAAGGTTTTGACCACTACTGCATATATTTTTCTTCCAAGTTGTGTTCTGTTTTCAGTCTGGATTCAATTTTTGAGGCGATTTTTGATCGGTTTGGTTTCTATTTTTGGACCTTAGTTCTACATAACTCTTGTTGTCCAAGTTACAAGGGTTCCATGTTTGAAGTTTGCAAAAGGTTCTGAACACACCTACATATAGTTTTTTGCTCATCTATATGCTATAAAAATTCTGAAAGGTGGTCATTTCCTGAAAATCTTGAAGGCTGAAAATTAAATCTAGAAACATTTTTCTCCCTTCTTTTTCTTTCCTAGCTTGCCGATCATGTGCTACCCTATGCAGTGATGCTTTTCGCCATTAAAAACTGCATGTACTACCGAGCACATTTTCCACCAATGCCATTCTGAAATTGTTTTTTATGTGAGTCTTCTATATAGAACAGAAAAGGTTTTAGAGCTATTTTTAAAGTGCAGTCTTTGTGTGTGAAAATTCAGTGCTTGTGATTCCTCAATCTATCATTTGACATAATATCACATAGGAGGGTGATATCTTCTATTTTTATCAGAGTTTTTACTACATCTACTAACGCTTGTTCATTTAGAGGTGCGTTGGGTGATTTGAAAAGGCCATCATATTCGTAAGAATTTGTCAAGGCACCTATTCACCCCCCTCTAGTCCCCATTCTGATCCCACAATTGGTATTGTTGACACGAAAACGTGCCCCCTCACTTGGGTAAGATATACGATCCAAAAGCGCACAAATACTTAGGAAAAATCCTTAATGGTTGTAAGGGTAATGGATTCGCCAGGTAATCAAACAAATATTAAGAAATAAAGTTTAATTAGCCAATGTGTGAGTAAAAAATAATAAAGCAAATTGGCCAGCCTAAGGCCGATTTCTCTCTGTAGCGAAGGGAGTCCAAAGCGTCCCAAAGGGGCTTCGGCCTATTTATTGGTCGGACCGGAGTAGCACTCTCGGTTAGATCGAGGCCTGCGAAGGGGTTACCGAAGGTGGCTTCGGCGTTCTGGTGCGAAGCAGTCTCCGGGCGGTCGGACTGACGGAGGGTACCCGGTTAGACCGATGGTGAAGCCTCGGTCTGACCGGGGCTTCGGCGCCGTGGGGTCCGGTGCGGAGCAGTTTACTGCAGAGGGTTCTCACCGAAGAGGGCTCCGGCACGACAACGAAGGGTGCTCCGGTGCGGAGTGGTTCACTATGGAGAGGTTCTCGCCGAAGGGGCTTCAGCACGATGGTGAAGAGTGCTCCAGCAGCCTGGTAGATGAGTATCAATCACCCCAAAACTCCTCGACGATGACTTTGAAGGTTGTTTCCGTGAAAAACAGTAAAAAAATCAAGTGCAATCTGGCCTAGAGGCCAAACTCCCAAGAGTAGCAGAAGAAAACTGATAAAACGATAAAAATATGTTTCGTGGATTAAACGGGACATTCATGAGCGAATCAACAAGGGTTACCATGATTTCGACGTGGCAGACGGAGGGCTTATGGTGCAAACCCACGAAGATAGACATTACTGTGCTAATCCTACGAAAAGGAAGTAGATTGAAAGGTAAAAGAACGATTCAAAGCGAGGGCTTTGTGTTGATATGTAAGCGGGGGTCTTCTTGAATCAGCCTAACCCCTATATTTATAGGGGCTGGTCTCACCTAATTTGAGTAGGATTCAGCTAGGTGGTTAAGATTGGGATAAGAGATCTCACCTAATCTGAGTAGGATTCAGCTGGGTGGTTAAGATTTGGATAAGAGATCAAAAACATCCGAACCATACTAATCTAAATAGGACTCTACCGGCTAGAGTGGGCCTTTGTAGGCCTCGCCGAAGCTAGTATGCCGAGCCGAAGCCCACAGGCCACTAAAGGGGCCCACTGGGCTGAAGCCTTCCTGCGAAGTAGGCCTCTAAAGGTGCTGCCGAAGCTCGACGTAGGACGGGCCTTCGACACTTCAGGGCTCCGGCCTGTGCCAGAGATGGCATATTTTCGGCCCAAATTACGAAAATTGATATTTCGACAATTTCGACCATTAATGCCAAATTCGAGTGTCAACACATGCCCCCTACCTTTTATCAAACTTTGTGAGCTAAAAGCACAGTGACCCATGGGTGGTACTCTGTATTTGTTTACCTACCAAATCATCCGTTTCATAACCCAAGACATTTGAATTTGATTAGGATGATTTGTACCACTCACTAATATGACCAAGGGACTTAAACACCAGATTTTTCACCAAATTGGCCTTTAGTTATTTTACTAGTCTTGCCCCTCAGGTCCCTCGCGAGGATGCGGTCCTTACATAGCGAGGATAGAAGCTGGCTTGCCAGCCAACTTCGGTCTCCACACTTGGCGTGTCCTAGCTACAACTGTGGACAAGCCGGGTAGGCTACCTTTGCATTCTTCAGCCTCTTTCTCCCTAATATACTCAGCACGAAGATGTTGAAATCGCCTTTTTTGGGACTTATTCATCCTGGGAGGCACCCATGAAGCTCGCGGCTTGGTTTCGGGCGTCACAAATTCTCTCCCAAAACCTTTGGCCGAACGGGGTGTACTTGGAACAGGCTTAGATACCTGCGGGCCGAACTCATGCTCCTGTTGAGGGTTCGACCTCTTTGGCGGGGGTGGCCGAGGGTGTTTGTCCTCGGACCTTCTCCTATGCCTCTGGAGAAGCATCCCAAAAGTTACCTCTGGATTTTTGTGGGATTTAGCCAGAGATGGCTTGCCTACATTCACTCCTACCTCAGGGTTCTTCGGTATAAGAATGCGTGTGCTATGCTTCCCAATGACGACTGCCTTTCCTTTAGATGTCTCAGCCTATTCGGGTCGAATTAGTACCTTCTTCCCATTAAGATCAGTTTTGTTTACGGGAAAGGGATCATGATCTAGCTTCATTCTAGGGCTAGAATCTATCTTCATTCATCCTTCATTTATGGCCAATTGAACTTGTCAACGAAAAACATTGCATTCATTAGTAGAATGGGAAAGCGTATCATGCCACTTAGAGTATGCACGTTTTTTCAAGTCATCGGCAGATGGAATGACGTGTCAGGCAACCTGAGGAGCTTTCTTTTCAACAAGAAATCAAATATTTTATAGCACTTGGTCACATAAAATGAGTACTTAACTTCATTGGGCCGACTCTTAGCGGGACATGGCCGTAATTCAGAGCATGTGATTGTTTTAGACCCACTAGGACATGTCCATTCGGCCACGTACATGTCAGCCAAATCTTCTTCTCTTGATGACTCTTCTTTGGAGTGCTCCACGATGTGTAGCTCGACCTTAGGCTCACTAAAAACTTTAACAGACCTTCTGCCCCTGACTCGGCCATCCTGGTCCAAAGCCTGCTGTAAAACCTAACTAACCTCGAGGAAGTTTCGACCGTCTAACTTTTCCTTAATTTCATAATGCAAACCGTTGAAAGCTAAGTCAGCCAAATCCCTCTCTGAGATGTTTAAACTAAAACATCGGTTCCTAGTGTCCCGGAAGTGCCTAATATAGTCGAAGACACTCTCATTGGTCTTCTGTTTAATTGATGTCAAATGTGAGAGAATAAGTTCGGTTTCCGTAGTGTAAAAATAATAGTGGAATTTTTGTTCTAACTGGACCCAAGTCTGAATGGAGTTCGGTTGTAGCGCCGAAAACCAAGGTGAATGCAGTGCCGGATAGCGATAAGGAAAATAATATGAGCTTAAGCGCATCCGACCCGCTTGCTTCACCACACTGTGGTAGAAATTGGCCTATATGCTCTAGGCTGGTCTTGCTACTCTCGCCATCAAACTTGGTGAACTCAGGAACCCTAAAGCCGTGAGGATATGGGATGGCATCGAAATGGTTTGGGTACGGCTTACGGTAAACCCTAATCCGATCTCGAGGTGTGTAACTAGTGCATTCCTTAACAAGCGTGTGAATTCACTCGTCAATATCCTCTATGCTTCTGGCCTATGCGCGTCTCTCGTGCAGGGGCGCGATGTGTGTTGGTATGTCGGGATGTCGGCCATGCGTTCCCTCCTCTCATGCCAACTCATGATAAATAGGATGCTCAGGCCTACGCACGTATGCGAGAGCAGGAGGTGCGGGCAACGCGTGAAAGGACAACTTGGGCACAGGCTGTGTGTAATAAAATGGGGCGGTCTGACCTGCCATAGGGCCGGTTTGACCGTAGGCACACTGGCTGGTCGGACCGGTCTGGTAGCTGGTCTCACCATAGGTATATGGGTCAGTCAAGCTAACCTGGTAGCCAGTTAGATCAATTGTTGTCGGTGACGATGCTTGGTACGTGCTGGTTTGGCTGGCCCAAGGGCCGACCTGACTGACATTGGTGTGCGCAGTCTCAGCCCCGGAAATTGGAGGTGTATATGTAACGGCCTTTCTGGTTCTCCCATCGGTTCTACTGTGTACGTGCTGCGTGGGGGTAGGATAGCAATCGGGGTGTGAGAAACGGCCTCGGAAAAGCCGAATCTCCTAAACATCACCTCCATTTCAGGCCCTAGTCGATTTGAAAATGTAGCACTAACGACTTGATCCACTGTAGCGTCTATCTCCTGTCTAATCTCTAAGGGGGATAAAGACGGGAGGGATGGTGGTGATACCTTGTTTCCGAAGGGGTCCGGGATGTCGATGTCATGCTTGATGAAGCCTATGCGAGTTTTTGTGTAGCGCCCAAGCATGAGGGCATGGAATTCCTTCATCTTGGCTTCGATCTCGGCCAAATCCTCTTCAGGGATGTCCGTGAGAGTGGGGAGGATGATGTTGCTATTGTCGATCTCCGTGTTCATGCCCCTCGGGTCCATTGGCGATAGGGGTATTGTTGCCGTAGTCATAGTAGTTGTGGTCGATGTACCTGCAGCCAATGTCGATGTGCTTGTCATGTCGATGTCATCCCCAGCAGAGTTGCCAAAAAGTGTGTTGACACAAAAACGCACCGCCACACTTGGGTCAGTTCGACGATCCAAAAGTGCACGGATACTTAGGGATAAACCTAAGCGTGATGTGGCGCTGACGTCACGTTCCGACAAATCCTTAATGGTTGTAAGGGTAACAGAGTCGCTAGATAATCAAAAAAATATTAAGAAATAAAGTTTAATTAGCCAATGTGTGAGTTAAACATAACAAAGAAAACCGGCCAGCCTAAGGTCAATTTCTATCTGTAGCGAAGGGATTCCGAAGTGTCCCGAAGGGGCTTTGACCTGTTGATCGGTCGGACCGGATTAGGTCTTCTGGTCAAACCGACACCTGAAGGGGTCAATAAAGGTGGATTCGGCATTCTGGTGTGAAGCGGTCTCTAGGCGATCGGACCGATGGAGGGTACTTGGTCAGACCGATGGTGAAGCCTCGGTCAGATCGGGGGCTTCAGTGTCATGGGGTCCAGTGCAGAGCAGTTTAATGCAGAGGGTTCTCGCTAAAGAGGGCTTCGACACGACGATGAAGGGTGCTCCGGCGCGGAGTGATTCACTACGGAGAGATTGTCGCCGAAGGGGCTTCGGCGCGATGGTGAAGAGTGGTCCGGCAGTCTTGTAGATGAGTATCAATCACCCCAAAACTCCTCGGCGATGACTTTGAAGGTTGTTTCCCTGCAAAACAGTAAAAGATCAAGTGCAATCTGGCCTAGAGGACAAACTCCCAAGAGTAGCAAAAGAAAACCGATAAAACGATAAAAAATTGTTTCATGGATCAAATGGGAGATTCACGAGCAAATCAACAAGTGTTACCATGATTTCGATGCGGCGGACGGAGGGCCTACGACGCAAACCCATGAAGATGGACCTTGCTGTGCTAATCCTAGGGCAAGGGAGTAGATTGAAAAGTAAAAGAATGATTCAAAGCGAGGGCTTTGGGTTTATATGAAAGCGGGGGTCCTCTTGAATCAGCCTCACCCCTATATTTATAGGGGCTAGTCTCACCTAATTTGAGTAGGATTCGGCCAGGTGGTTAAGATTGGGATAAGAAATCTCACCTAATCTGAGTAGGATTCCGCTAGTTGGTTAAGATTTGGATAAGAGATAAAAAACAACAAAACCATACTAATCTAAATAGGACTCTGCCGGCTAGAGTGGGCCTTCGCAGGCCTCGTCAAAGTTAGTCTACCGTGCCAAAGCCCACAAGCCACCGAAGGGGCCCACTGGGCCGAAGCCTGTGTGTGAAGAAGGCCTCCGAAGGTGCTGCTGAAGCCCGACACAGGATGGGCTTTCGGCACTTCAGGGCTTCGGCCTATACCGGAAATGCCATATTTTTGGCCCAAATTACCAAAATTGATATTTCGACAATTTCGACCATTAATGCCAAATTCGAGTGTCAACAGGTATTAGAGCCAGTTAGATCACCAGTTGACCTTAACCGGTTTGTGATCCTTTTTAGCGACATGGAAAGAAACACTAAGATTCCGATATTCGATGGTTGCGATTTTGCTTATTGGAAGGTGCACATGGAGGCTTACCTACTAAGGCAAGGTAGTGCAATTTGGGATATTGTTGATTCCCAATATGTGATCCCCGAAACTCGCACCACTGAGGCTCAAAAGGAACAATACGATTGTAACAACAAGGCACAAAATATATTGTTCATGAGTCTAAGTCAAAAAGAGTTTGACAGGGTCCAATACCTTCGAAATGGATGTGAGATTTGGAGTACTTTGAAAACTTTTCATGAGGGCACTACTCAAATTAAGGCTAGGAGGCAAAGCACATATATTCAAGAGTATCAAATGTTTGTGCAAGGCCTCGGCGAATCTGTAGATGCCATGTTTGCTCGTTTTGATGGGACTGTGAGCAACTTGCACTCTACTGGACTTTAGCTTATTCAGACCATGATAGGGCGATCAAACTTCTTTATGCTCTTGATCGTAGCATATGGGAGGTGAAGATCTCTAGTATTGAAGAGTCGGCGAGCTTTGACACTTTAACATGCGATCAACTTTTTAGTAAGCATAAGTCCACTGAGATTGCCAAGGCGTCTCATTCACGATTTGGAAACTCTTTGTTGCTTTTTTTGCTTTAGTTTCTGGTTCTGGTAGTGGTGCCTCGTCTGGAGGGAGTCTTTCTTGTGGTTCTAGAGTTTGTGCTTATTCTGGTGGTTTTGACTTACCCTCCCTGGTCTCTGTCACAAAAGAACAGGTGGGCACTCTAGATGATGAGGAGCTATCTCTCATTGTCAAGAAGTTCACACACTTCTATAATGATAGACGAGATCAGAGGAAAGGAGGGTCTCGGGGTTTTTTTCAATGTGGAGATCCGTCTCACATAAAACCTAATTGCCCTAAACTAAAAATGAAAAATGAAAAATGAAAATGAGCACAAATACCAGAAGTGGAACAAGAAACTCCTCTTTATGGGGAAGCGTGGCAAAGTGGCTAAGAGAGTAGCCAGAGCATTTGTGGCCACCATCAGCGACATCTGCAATACATCAAGTGAGGAGCCAAGCTCCGATGAAGAAGAGCCATGCAAGAAATAAGAAAAGAAGGAGAAGAGGAGAATGGACTTCACCGGCCTTTGCTTTATGGCCGTCAGCATCCACAGAAGCGACGAGCTTGACACATCTGAGGTATATCAATCCCATGATTAGCTTCTTGTTTAGAATCATGAATTACTTGATGTTGTCTATTCTTATGATAGATTACTTAAACTTGCTATTAAAGAACGAAAAGAACTAAAACTCAGACTTGAATCATTATCCACTGAACTTGCAACCTTAAAATCTAAGTCTGATGATGCTGAATGTGAGTCTTGTCTTATTGTTATGAGTGAACTTGCTCAGGTGCATTTTACACATGCTCAAACTGTTGAAAAACTTGAAATTACTGAAAAGCAGCTTTTGGAGGTGTAGTCTAGTCCTGCTATCATCAACAAATGCATGAACTGTCCTTTACTTGTTGAAAGCATGAATTTGAGAGATAGACAGTTGATGAACTTAAGGATAGATTGGAGAGTGTTGAGTGTTCTAAGGATGTGCAACCAGTTTGTCCCACCTGCATCACCCTTAAGGACCAACTCAGCTTTGCTAGAGAGCAAGTCAAAAAACTAAAATGTAGAAATGATTTTCTTCTCCCCATGGTCGAAAAATGCACTGAAGGAAAAGGTAGAATGGATTTGCTTTTAGCTAAATCAAAATTATGTGCTAACAAGAAGGGTTAGCTCTAGGGTTGGGCTATGAGAGAACCACTCCAAACACTTCGAGCGAAACTGCGTTCACTGCACCCACTACTCGTGAGAAAGAAAGAGCCTAGGTATACACCATACAAAAAGCCGAGAATCCTACTCAACCTATTAATAAAGCTCTTCATTCACCAAAGGAAACTCCTTAGCAAAAACCCAAGAAAACTGTGAGATTTGTGCCTGAGACCCATACACACACACCCAACAGAGTGTATCACTGTTCCTACTATCATTGGGTGGGTCATTTGGTTGGGTTTTGCTTTCATCGTATCAAGGATGAACGACATTCTTTTCCGATGAGTTTTCAAGACATGCATTACCCATCTTTTGGTATGCATGATTCTTCTTTTCACTCTTATCCTGATTTTGAGGCTCCCCATGGTCCCATGAGAGATTTTTCCATCGTGGTGTACACCATGCTTCATATGGTGCTAGACCGCATGTAAGACGCTTTGATTCTCGAAAGTTTAGGAGACCTCATCGTTTTCCAGGCTCGCGCATTGGAGGTAGATCACACACTTTTTATCATGACTCATACCCTGTGCATGATCAATCTACTACTTTACCTCGTTCTCGAGTTTTACAATGCAGGATTCCTAAACAGTTTTTCACTCACCCCAAAACTGAGCATTCGAGATCTTCTAACATGTTTTGAGGGGGAGTTGTGTAGCACTGCATGGGCTTCTATTATATGATTAATTGCTTTTACAAGTACATGCTTTGTTATGCCTTTGAAGTATTGTCTTTAATACTAGTTGATTTCACAAAAGGTTAACATAAGGTTGACATGCAAATAACCCCTAGCACTAAAATGGAAAATAAAAAAAATCAAAAAGCTTGAATTAATTGCATATCAGGTTTGCTGAAGCTCCTTGTAGTGGGATATGCTTATCTGGTTAGTATTTGATTAGCTTTTGCATCTCATGCCTTCCATCTCTAGTATGCTAGTCTGACTGGTGAGGCTTCTATTTGCTAAAACTTGAAAATGCTTGCTCATGCTTCTGTTTAGATGGTATTCATCTAAGTTTGTCATACAATACTTTTAGACAATATTTAAGGTGAATGCTTGTTTGTACTATAATTGGAGTTGCTCATGTTTCAGAAGATTGCATCTATACTCTACCGTCACTCCCCTCTTTGTATCTTTTTATCATCTTGATGCTTGCATTGACAAAGGGGGATAAATGGTTTACATGATATGTTTGCTTGGTTAAGGGGGAGTAATGTCTTTCATGATGCATTGATGCTTTTGTCAAAGATAGGGAGAAATGCTTTGCATGAGTTTTTGCCCAAGGGGGAGATCTTTTACCAAGTGACATGTTTTGGCTCTTTTCTGAGTTTTTATTGTCACTTGTGCGTAACTTGAAACTTTCATCGTGTTTCTATTTGGGGTTGTCAATGCACTCATCAAGGGGGAGATGGTGAAACCAAGTGAGGTCGCACTGTGGTTTTGTCTGTATGATGAGTGATTGACAATGTTGCTCGATCATGAGTGATGAGTGAGTGATGGTTTGATTGCATCGATGGGATCGATGTGTGGATATGGATTATGCCGAGGGGAGCAGTGTGCATTGCTTCTCTTGTTTTGGCTTGTCTCATGTGTGCAGGGTGGAGATGCTAACAAACTGTCAACGGCGGGTGATCAAGGGTCAAGTGGGGAGCTCGATGCCATAGGATCAAGGATGTCGGGAGAAGTTGGAGATGATCTCAGGAGTGTACGAGGAGATAGAGCAATACATGGACAGACGAATGGTCGAGACAACGTGATGGTCAAGTCAGCGAAAGGGAGGCTAGTGCAAGTGATCAGGTGGCTCGAGGGGATCGAGAGTGGAGAGAGACTTGCTGACAGTCGAGTTCACGGATTGGCATCACATGTCAGTGATCGAGTAGGCTTTTTTGGTTTTTTGGAAAACCGTCGCATCAAAAATCGTTTTTAATTCCAATAATTAGGAGTCTGTTTTTTTGTTTTGTCGTCTAGATTTAGTGTAATGTTTTAAATTTTTCAGAATTCTTAATTCTGAAAAAATATTAAAAGAATATGGTCTATGATGTAATAAACTAGGAGTTTGCATTAAATGATTTTTCAGAATTTATAATTCTGAAAATTCATTATGGCAATTAGGTAAATACCTAGAACTTTTACCCTATTTGATGGACCGGAAACGGCGACCAGAGGGGGGGGGGGTGAATGGGAGCTTTTAAAATTTCACGCTAAAACTAGCCTTCTGTTTTAATTCAGTCTACTGCGGAACAAACTTCGAACACAACCTTCGAAGGTCTGGTTCGGAGGTATTTTACAGCTCCGAAAATAGGCTTCGCAAGGAGCAAAAGTTCGAGGCCAAGAAGACTTCGCTCCACCCACAACCCTGAAAAAAAACAACTCTGCTAAGTCAGTGCAAGCTCCGCACACAGGGTGCTTTGAGAAACCTTCGCACTTCACCCTTCGCAAGAGCGGACTACCCTCCGAGGACTTCGACCAAATACTTAGCGACAACAACTGGTGCTGGGCTTCGTACTTCGAAGATCAAAACGCACACAACACAGACTTCGCTATGGAAAGAAAGGCGGTGTAGCGCCCCGATTTATCAAAATCGAGACATTATTGAATTTCCATAGAAAAACAATAATACAAGAGGTTCATCATGCGACAACGTACATACGGTAAAATCCATGGTACGCAAACCATATTTATTACAACATTGTTTTAATAAACACGATAATAATAAAGGTAAACAACGGCATGACGAACGTCTTCTTCAGGATCTTTCTTCTCGACTGGGTCGCTACTCCAGACCGTCTTCAAGATAAGCATCCTCTGTGGGGTCCAACGGTTATGAGTACAAAAAGTACTCAACAAGCCACCGCAAATGCAAATAATAATGCAGGATGATAAACAAGGAAGGATAAAGGCTAACAATGCGGAATAAAGCAGTTGCAGTTATGGCATTTAGTGTAATCATATTTTAATCATGCGGAAAGTAAATATGAGCATCATCAACATCAACTAACTCGAGGAGTACGTTTTACCTCCTCGCACAACGGTCCTTACATGTCAATCCATCATGCACATACATATTCAAAGTAAACTAACTGGGGGATGTCACGCAACCCGCCCTTGACCGTGGGCTCGGCTTTTCGAAAAGATTTAAGACTCTGATCAGAGATGTACTACTGTACCCACAAGGCACGCACTCATCTCAACGAGATGACCCATTTCACGGGAACTCGTGCCAAAACCTCAATATGAGATGTTCCAAGCGATAACCACCCGCTCTAGGTTTCGCCGGCGCGCCGGGCCGCATCCCGGCTAACGTCGCACCCCCTTTTGCGCCACATTGGTACAAGTCACCCGCAGGTGCAACTTGACCCATCTCCAAATGGTGGCCTCGGTTTGGAACAACCCATACTTTAGTTAGGACTTACCCACTAGACTTGTGGTTAGTACGTAAGTGTATTGCAACGGATCCCTCAGACCGGTCCTTATAGTACCCCGGGTGCGACTGACCAATGCCCTAGCTTGCACCCGGAACCCACCATGCATACACTCACAACCATGACTCATCACCAACAGAATTTCCAAGGATAAGAAGCAACGGGGATCATATAATAGAACCATTTTGCTACGACTCATTTTTATCCTATAGCGGCCGTGTCAATACTTTGGACACTAACTAATATCATTGATCATATGGTGACAAGGAGGTTAGGCGAGATAGCATGGCTTGGGTTGCACATCAAGGTCGGGGGATCCTAAATAAATATAATGTAAGGGTTCATTTGACTAATGCATATATAACCTATGTGTTATAGCGATAGTCAATTCAAACATGGGTTCAATATGTTCAAAAGAATGGTTTGGTGACTTGCCTTGTTCAGCAAAGGGAGAGGGAGGGACTTCGGGGAAGTACTCTGGCTCCTCGGCGACGTCGTAGTCTTTTTAATATAAAGTAAAATAAAAAGAACACAACATCCAATCAAACAGCATAACATTACATTATAAACACATAAGTTAAAGTTGGTTTGATTATAAATAAATTCAATGGTTAAAGTTCTGAAATTTATTTCTCCATTAATTTAAAATGAATCTAAATGAATTATTGTTTTTCAAGAAAGGGTTTCTAAGTGTGTATAATACTACATTAAGTTTTCTAATCAATTTAATATAAATGATTCAGAGAAAACTCAGTGGTCCTAGTGTTTAAACAGAAAGGAACAATTATATAAATTTTCTGGAGTTTAAATATTTAAATTTTGCATTTTAATACTAAGGGCATTTGAATACTTATTTGAATAAACATGAAAATGTCAAAGTAAACCTACTGTTTTTATTGCTTAAACATGTAGAGAATAATTTTATGAATTTTCTGAAATTAGAATGGTAATTTTTAGAGTTCAAATGCATTAGATATGAATTTTACAAGTTTAAAAGCATTTCTGGAATTTATTTTCAAATTTTAAACCTCTCGGGTCCACGGTGAGCCAGGCCCACGGTGAACCCGCGCACTGTGCGCGTGCGCCGGCTCGATCTGGACCGTCGGATCTGGATCCGGTGGCCAGGCGCGAGGCGGGAGGGTTAAGTGACAATGGACGGCCAGGATTAAAACGCGCGAAGGGGTACCACGTGGACGCACGAGATCGCGCGTCGGGTTAAATGGAAATCAACGCGCGAGATTAAAACGTAACGCTTTGACCAGATCCGACGGTGCGGATTAGATCGCGTACGTGGACTCACGCGCGTCGTCCGATTGCGATCGTGCGGCCAGGATTGAATCCGGCACGACACGCGCTAAGGGGGTTATACCCCCCTTCGTCTCCGGCGACGGCGGGGCTCGGGTGCGGTGGCGGTGGCGCCTATGAGGGGGCTAGGCCCTAGCTCTATGCGAAAACGGAAAGAGGAGGCCAAGGCGGTCACGATGGTACCTTAGGCGAGGCGAGGGGTCGACGGAGCGAGGCCGGCGACGAGGGTAGACGGCGGAGTGGTTCGGGCTCCTCGTCGGCGATGGTGTTCCGGCGGGGCTCGACGTCGGCGGAGGGGTGGCCGAGGTCGGGGTCGTTCTCGCGGTCACGTTGGTGGCGGAGGCACGGGCGGAGGTGGTCCGGTGCGACGGCGAGCGGTGGCCGGAGGTGAATCAGAGGGTGTGCGCTAAAAAGCGAATTGCGAGTGCTCTGTTCGTTCTCGAGGCGATTAAGCGTGGGGGTCGGACACGGCTCAGGCTGGGGGCTTAAATAGGACGCCGGAGAGGGCTCGCATGCAAGGAAACCGGCCGAGGGCCTTTACTCGCCGGCGATGGCTCGGCCATGCACGCGGAGCGGCGATCCCGTGGCGTAAAGGCGCTGTTTAACGGGGGGAAACGGTCGACGCGACGCGGGGGACTGATTAATGGCGACGAATTAATGCGAGACGGGCCGGCGAGGCGGATCCGAGGGCGAGGTCGTCGGCCGGCGCGGTTTGGGGGCGACGGCGGGAGGTTGAAGGCGAAACTGACATGCGGGGGCCACTGGCCAGCGGGCGCGAGCGGGCGACGGTGGCGACTGACGGGTTGGGGCCGGGGTGTCGGGTGCGCGCGCGAGGGGAGGGTTTCGGCGCCGACAGGTGGGGTCCATGTGTCAGTCTAAGGCGAGCGCGGTAACGGGCTGGGCCGGCCGGGAGAGAGAGAAGGGAGGGAGAGGAGCCCATTACTGTTCTAATACTTTTCTGAATAAAAATAATTCCAGAAAATAGATTAAAAGATTAGGGCTACTTCCAAGGCTGGTAAAAATTTATAAAAATTCTCAAAATTATATTTTGGCCTTAGGATCATATACAAAAAGTTTCACCTCCTAATTTGGTCATCTACTCTATGTTGTAGTTCAAAAGAGTAAAAAAGGGGTTTAAAAGTATTTTCTGAAATAATAATTCCAAGAAATTGAATTTAATAATATTTTTATTGTTTTGAAAATTTGGGGTGTTACAAACCTATCCCCCTTACAAGAATCTCGTCCTCGAGATTGGAACGTTACTCGAATAGCTCGGGGTATTGGGCTTTTAGCTCGTCTTCTTTTTCCCAAGTGGCTTCTTCTGCGGGATGGTTGTTCCATTGGACTTTGCAGAAGCGGACGACGCGACTTCTGGTTACTCTTTCCTTGGTCTCCAAGATCTTGACGGGTCTCTCTATGTAGGTCAAGTCTTCTTGGACATTGAGCTGCTGAAGGTCGGCTTGCTCGGTGGGTACACGGAGGCACTTCTTCAGCTGAGAGACATGGAACACATCATGAACTCCTGCCAGGGATGGAGGCAGTTCAAGTTGATATGCCACTTCTCCTTGTCGACGGAGGATCTGGAAAGGTCCGACGTAGCGGGGTGCTAGTTTGCCTTTCATGTTGAACCTTTGAGTGCCACGGAGGGGAGTGACCCGGAGGTAGACATAATCGCCCTCCTCAAAGGCTAGATCTCTTCGACGGTTGTCGGCATAGCTCTTCTGCCTGGATTGGGCTGCCTTCAGTCGGTCTCTTATGATCTTAACTTTTTCTTCGGCTTCTCTCAATAAATCAGTCCCAAACAGTTGTGATTCTCCAGTTTGATCCCAGAGCAACGGCGTTCTGCACTTACGCCCATAGAGTGCTTCGAACGGGGACATTTGTAGGCTGGCTTGATAGCTGTTGTTGTAGGAGAACTCTGCATAAGGTAAGTTCTTGTCCCACATTCCGCCAAAGTCTAGAGCACAGGCTCTAAGCATATCCTCCAATATCTGGTTGACCCTTTCGGTTTGACCGTCGGTCTGTGGATGATAGGCGGTGCTAAAGTTCAGCCGGGTGCCGAGTTCCTCTTGAAGGTTCTTCCAAAACTTGGAGGTGAACTGACTCCCACGGTCAGATACAATCCTCTTGGGAACTCCGTGGAGGCACACGATCCGGGTCATATACAACTCAGCCAACTTGGCGACGGTGTAAGTTGTCTTGACCGGAACGAAGTGAGCTACCTTGGTGAGTCGATCGACGATCACCCAGATAGAATCATGACCAGCTTGGGTCCTGGGCAGTCCCGTGATGAAGTCCATTCCTATCTCTTCCCACTTCCATTCAGGGACTTTGAGGGGTTGAAGCAGTCCGGCAGGTCTCTGATGCTCTGCCTTGACTCGCCGGCATGTGTCGCACTTGGCCACATACTCAGCTATTTCTCTCTTCATGCTGACCCACCAATATTTTTCCTTCAGGTCTTGGTACATCTTTGTACTCCCGGGATGAATGGAGTATAGAGTATCGTGGGCTTCTTGAAGGATGAGAGTCTTCAACTCAGGTAGATCGGGTACGCATACTCGGTTTCCGAACCAGATGGTACCATGCTCGTCCTCGGAGAATCCGGGGGCTTTACCCTTCCTCATGTTTTGCTGGATCTCCAGGATGTCTGGGTCTTCCTTCTGCTTCTCTCGGATCTGGTCTATTAAGACAGGCCGAGACTCCAAGGCAGCGAGGTACTCTCGAGTGGTGATCCCTAGGTTTAGCCTTTCCATCTCTTTATAAAGTAGAGGAGCTTGGTCCTGAATCATGATGGCATTGCAGTACCCTTTTCGGCTAAGGGCGTCTGCCACCACGTTCGCTTTGCCCGGATGATAATGGATGCCCAAGTCGTAATCCTTGATCAGTTCCAACCATCTCCTTTGCCTGAGGTTCAGATCTGGTTGGGTGAATATGTACTTGAGGCTCTTGTGGTCGGTGAAGACCTCACACCGATTTCCCACAAGGTAATGTCTCCATATCTTCAAGGCATGAACCACGGCTGCTAGTTCCAGGTCGTGGGTTGGGTAGTTCAGCTCATGTGGTCTCAACTGCCGGGAGGCGTAGGATATCACCTTCCCTTCTTGCATTAAGACGCATCCCAATCCCTGACGAGAGGCATCACAGTAGACGTGGAAGTCTTTCCGGATGTCTGGCAGAGTCAGAATGGGAGCTGACACAAGCTTCTTCTTGAGGGTCTGGAAGCTTTCTTCGCAGTCGGGGGTCCAATCAAACTTCACTTCTTTCTGCAGAAGTCTGGTCATAGGCTTGGCGATCTTGGAAAAATTCTCGATGAACCGGCGGTAGTATCCGGCCAATCCGAGAAAACTCCGGATCTCGGTCACGGTCGTTGGCTGTAGCCAGTTGGTTACCGCTTCCACAGTGGTTGGGTCCACTGCTATTCCTCCGGCAGATATAACATGGCCGAGGAACTTCACCTCAGACGACCAAAATTCGCATTTGCTGTATTTGGCGTACAGTTGCTGCTCCCTTAGCTTTCCGAGGGTCAGACGGAGGTGAGTCTCGTGTTCTTCCTTGGTCTTGGAGTAAACGAGGATATCGTCGATGAATACCACGATGAACTTATCCAAGAACTCCATGAATACGTTGTTCATCATGTTCATGAAAAAGGCCGGGGCATTCGTGAGTCCGAACGACATCACAGTGTACTCGTAGAGTCCATAGCGGGAGGTGAAGGCAGTCTTGGGTATATCTTCCTCCCTGATCCTCAACTGGTGATAACCTGATCTGAGGTCAATCTTGGAAAACACCGAGGATCCTTTCAGCTGATCGAACAGGTCGTCGATCCGAGGCAATGGGTATTTGTTCTTGATGGTTACGTCGTTCAGGGCTCTATAGTCCACGCACATCCTCTTGGTCTTGTCCTTCTTCATGGCAAATATAACCGGCGCACTCCAAGGTGAGGTACTCGGTCGGATGTAACCTTTCTGCTCTAGGTCTTCGATGTTGCCCTTGACTTCGGCTAGTTCATTGGCGGCCATTCGGTATGGGCGCTTGGAGATTGGAGTGGTCCCCGGGACAAGCTCGATTCTGAATTCGATGTCCCGCTTGGGAGGCATTCCGGGCAGATCTTCGAGGAAAACATCTGCAAACTCCTTGACTATTGGCACCTCTTCAAGAGCTATCGAGCGAAGGGATGCTCCGAGTGGTTTGCGACTGACCATCCGGAAAGTGACGGTTACGCCTTCAGGACTGGTCACCGTGATGGACTTGTTGGCACAGTCGATCACTCCCTTGTGCTTCATCAACCAGTCCATACCTAGTATAAGGTCGAGTCCGGTGCATTGGATGAGGACAGGCTCGGCCCGAAACAGCACTCCTTGGATGTCAAGTTGAACCTTAGGGCTGAAGAAGCGAGCTGAGGTCCTATTGCCGGGGGTGGCAATCACCATGGGAATGGGTAGAGGGAGCACGTCCAGATTGTTTGTTTTTGCAAAATCTTCCGAGACGAAAGAGTGGGTTGCTCCAGAGTCAAATAATATGACGGCCGGTACGGAATTCATAGTAAACGTACCGAGTACGACTTCAGGAGCCTCCTGAGCTTCCTCCGCGCTGATGTGGTTGACGCGGGCGCGAACGGCCTGGTGGGGTGCTGCGCCTTGGTTCTGCTTGGGGTGAGGACACTGGTGCGAATAGTGCCCTTCCTTGCGGCAGTTGAAGCAGACGACCGGCCTTCCTTGGCGATCCCTCAAGATCGGGGCCTTGGCGGCCGGTGCCGGCTGAGCGGTCGGAGCTGGTGGAGCGGGGCGAGGATGCCCGGTGTTGGATCCACCGGCTGCGTGAGGTGGCCTGTAGGCGGGCCGAGGATGGTAGGCGGGCGCTGGTGGCGGAGGGACGAAGCGGGGCCTCTGGGTGTTCGCCTGCTGATGCTTGAAGGCGATCATCTTCCTCTTCTTGAGGTCCAGCTTGTTCTGCTCAGTCTCTTGGATGAGCGCTTTATTGACCAGCCGCTGGAAGTCGGCGAAGTCGGTGGCGACGAGCTGGATGGACAGCTCATCCTTAAGTCCCCTTAGGAACTTGGCTTGGCGGAGGGCGTCGGTGCGCACTTCCTCCGGTGCGTAGCGTGCGAGGCGGTTGAACTCATGGAGGTACTCCATGACAGTTCGGTTGCCTTGTTGCAGGTCGCGGAACTCCTGCTGCTTCACCGCGATGACGCCGGCGGGGACATGGGCGGCACGAAAGGCGATGGTGAACTCCGCCCAAGTCACCATGTGGCCCTCTGGCTGGGACGCACGGTAGTTGTCCCACCATTCAGCGGCGGGACCCTGGAGCTGGTGAGTGGCAAAGGCCACCCGCTCCCGGTCGGTGCAGGGGAGGAGGTCGAGCTTCTTCTCGATGGTGCGAAGCCAATCTCCGGCCTCCATCGGGTTGGTTGTGCTCGAGAAGATGGGCGGACGCACGCGCAAGAACTCGGAGAGTTGCGGAGCGGCCGCGGGTGCTGGTGCACGAGGGGCGGGCTCCCCGTTCTGCAGACGGTCCAACTGAGCCTGTTGGTGCTGCATTTGGGTGAGGAGGGCGGTGATCAGATGATTCTGATTCGCCATCATTTCCGCCAAGGTGGGGTGATTGGCGGAAGGCGACCCAGACTGACGTGGGCCCGTTGCACCCCAGTTGGGTACAACACCCTCAGGCGCATCTCGGCTCCCTCCTGCTCCGTTGTTAGGGCCGGTGTTCTGGTGGTCGGCCATCTTCTGAATATCCAAAGTGGGGAAACAAAAGATGACGAAACAATAATACAACCAAAAATTAACATATAGCATTCAAGCACACAAATATATCAAGTGGTATAAATAGTTCATTACAATTAAGTTCTTATTCCATCTACAACTCAACTCGTTGCAGACGGCACCACATACAAAATTAAGATCTTTATTTGAATTTGTGTCTCCTAACGCCTACTCGCCACCGGAGGCGGTCTCCGTGCTCTCGGAACCACGAGTACGCGGCTCCAGAGAGATGGTGGGCTCGAGAAAATTCTCGATGATGGAGTCGGAGACTAGGCCGGGGCGTGGTGTAGGGGCGCTGGTGGAAGGCCTGGCGGGGGAGGGTCGTGGCGGGATCCTCTTGGGGCGAGGGAGGGGTTCACGGATGGGCTTCTTCTTCCTTGGAAGAAGAGGAACCATCTCCGCGATGTCCTTCTGCAGCTGCATGATCTTGCGCTGCAGCTCGCCGTTCTGTTGGATCAGGTTCTTCGTTTCTTCACGAAGAAATGCAACCGCCTCATGATGCTCGTCGGCGTCGAGCACCGCCTCAGTGTGGAGATCATCCATGGCCTGCAGAAGACGCGACTGCCGGGCCATGACCGGATCACGCACGGAGTGAACTCCGAGGTAGATGCTACGGTGGGCTCCGGGAGTACGCTTCGGCACAAGTCGGAAGGATGAGTTCTGAAGACGATCGTCGTAGATCATCCTCAGCTCCATGAGGGCCTGGAGGGCGACTCGTTGGCACGCGACGTCGAAAGTCGGGCCTCCAAGTGCGGTGGTGTAGGGCGGCAGGTGTTCTCCAGAGCCATGGACGGTGAGGGAGACGTCACAAGGCCCGGCGAACTCGTCGGGGTAGACTCCTTGAAATTCGGGTTCGAAGAGGAACCCGAGGAAGGTGAGCATCATGCGGAGCTCCCGGACGAAGCCCTCATAGTGGCGGCAGTAGCTGTGGACTTGGTAGACTGGCATCTACAAAACAGCAAGTTGAATAAAAGTGAGGAGAGGAACAAAGTTTATGAAGTAGATTTTCGAGAAATAATTTCCTATGGCTAATGGCTAGGCGGGTCTGTTTGGCTTCCTACAGTCGAGTCGGCTCTGATACCATCTGTAGCGCCCCGATTTATCAAAATCGAGACATTATTGAATTTCCATAGAAAAACAATAATACAAGAGGTTCATCATGCGACAACGTACATACGGTAAAATCCATGGTACGCAGACCATATTTATTACAACATTGTTTTAATAAACACGATAATAATAAAGGTAAACAACGGCATGACGAACGTCTTCTTCAGGATCTTTCTTCTCGACTGGGTCGCTACTCCAGACCGTCTTCAAGATAAGCATCCTCTGTGGGGTCCAACGGGTATGAGTACAAAAAGTACTCAACAAGCCACCGCAAATGCAAATAATAATGCAGGATGATAAACAAGGAAGGATAAAGGCTAACAATGCGGAATAAAGCAGTTGCAGTTATGGCATTTAGTGTAATCATATTTTAATCATGCGGAAAGTAAATATGAGCATCATCAACATCAACTAACTCGAGGAGTACGTTTTACCTCCTCGCACAACGGTCCTTACATGTCAATCCATCATGCACATACATATTCAAAGTAAACTAACTGGGGGATGTCACGCAACCCGCCCTTGACCGTGGGCTCGGCTTTTCGAAAAGATTTAAGACTCTGATCAGAGATGTACTACTGTACCCACAAGGCACGCACTCATCTCAACGAGATGACCCATTTCACGGGAACTCGTGCCAAAACCTCAATATGAGATGTTCCAAGCGATAACCACCCGCTCTAGGTTTCGCCGGCGCGCCGGGCCGCATCCCGGCTAACGTCGCACCCCCTTTTGCGCCACATTGGTACAAGTCACCCGCAGGTGCAACTTGACCCATCTCCAAATGGTGGCCTCGGTTTGGAACAACCCATACCTTAGTTAGGACTTACCCACTAGACTTGTGGTTAGTACGTAAGTGTATTGCAACGGATCCCTCAGACCGGTCCTTATAGTACCCCGGGTGCGACTGACCAATGCCCTAGCTTGCACCCGGAACCCACCATGCATACACTCACAACCATGACTCATCACCAACAGAATTTCCAAGGATAAGAAGCAACGGGGATCATATAATAGAACCATTTTGCTACGACTCATTTTTATCCTATAGCGGCCGTGTCAATACTTTGGACACTAACTAATATCATTGATCATATGGTGACAAGGAGGTTAGGCGAGATAGCATGGCTTGGGTTGCACATCAAGGTCGGGGGATCCTAAATAAATATAATGTAAGGGTTCATTTGACTAATGCATATATAACCTATGTGTTATAGCGATAGTCAATTCAAACATGGGTTCAATATGTTCAAAAGAATGGTTTGGTGACTTGCCTTGTTCAGCAAAGGGAGAGGGAGGGACTTCGGGGAAGTACTCTGGCTCCTTGGCGACGTCGTAGTCTTTTTAATATAAAGTAAAATAAAAAGAACACAACATCCAATCAAACAGCATAACATTACATTATAAACACATAAGTTAAAGTTGGTTTGATTATAAATAAATTCAATGGTTAAAGTTCTGAAATTTATTTCTCCATTAATTTAAAATGAATCTAAATGAATTATTGTTTTTCAAGAAAGGGTTTCTAAGTGTGTATAATACTACATTAAGTTTTCTAATCAATTTAATATAAATGATTCAGAGAAAACTCAGTGGTCCTAGTGTTTAAACAGAAAGGAACAATTATATAAATTTTCTGGAGTTTAAATATTTAAATTTTGCATTTTAATACTAAGGGCATTTGAATACTTATTTGAATAAACATGAAAATGTCAAAGTAAACCTACTGTTTTTATTGCTTAAACATGTAGAGAATAATTTTATGAATTTTCTGAAATTAGAATGGTAATTTTTAGAGTTCAAATGCATTAGATATGAATTTTACAAGTTTAAAAGCATTTCTGGAATTTATTTTCAAATTTTAAACCTCTCGGGTCCACGGTGAGCCAGGCCCACGGTGAACCCGCGCACTGTGCGCGTGCGCCGGCTCGATCTGGACCGTCGGATCTGGATCCGGTGGCCAGGCGCGAGGCGGGAGGGTTAAGTGACAACGGACGGCCAGGATTAAAACGCGCGAAGGGGTACCACGTGGACGCACGAGATCGCGCGTCGGGTTAAATGGAAATCAACGCGCGAGATTAAAACGTAACGCTTTGACCAGATCCGACGGTGCGGATTAGATCGCGTACGTGGACTCACGCGCGTCGTCCGATTGCGATCGTGCGGCCAGGATTGAATCCGGCACGACACGCGCTAAGGGGGTTATACCCCCCTTCGTCTCCGGCGACGGCGGGGCTCGGGTGCGGTGGCGGTGGCGCCTACGAGGGGGCTAGGCCCTAGCTCTATGCGAAAACGGAAAGAGGAGGCCAAGGCGGTCACGATGGTACCTTAGGCGAGGCGAGGGGTCGACGGAGCGAGGCCGGCGACGAGGGTAGACGGCGGAGTGGTTCGGGCTCCTCGTCGGCGATGGTGTTCCGGCGGGGCTCGACGTCGGCGGAGGGGTGGCCGAGGTCGGGGTCGTTCTCGCGGTCACGTTGGTGGCGGAGGCACGGGCGGAGGTGGTCCGGTGCGACGGCGAGCGGTGGCCGGAGGTGAATCAGAGGGTGTGCGCTAAAAAGCGAATTGCGAGTGCTCTGTTCGTTCTCGAGGCGATTAAGCGTGGGGGTCGGACGCGGCTCAGGCTTGGGGCTTAAATAGGACGCCGGAGAGGGCTCGCATGCAAGGAAACCGGCCGAGGGCCTTTACTCGCCGGCGATGGCTCGGCCATGCACGCGGAGCGGCGATCCCGTGGCGTAAAGGCGCTGTTTAACGGGGGGAAACGGTCGACGCGACGCGGGGGACCGATTAATGGCGACGAATTAATGCGGGACGGGCCGGCGAGGCGGATCCGAGGGCGAGGTCGTCGGCCGGCGTGATTTGGGGGCGACGGCGAGAGGTTGAAGGCGAAACTGACATGCGGGGGCCACTGGCCAGCGGGCGCGAGCGGGCGAGGGTGGCGACTGACGGGTGGGGCCGGGGTGTCGGGTGCGCGCGCGAGGGGAGGGTTTCGGCGCCGACAGGTGGGGTCCATGTGTCAGTCTAAGGCGAGCGCGGTAACGGGCTGGGCCGGCCAGGAGAGAGAGAAGGGAGGGAGAGGAGCCCATTACTGTTCTAATACTTTTCTGAATAAAAATAATTCCAGAAAATAGATTAAAAGATTAGGGCTACTTCCAAGGCTGGTAAAAATTTATAAAAATTCTCAAAATTATATTTTGGCCTTAGGATCATATACAAAAAGTTTCACCTCCTAATTTGGTCATCTACTCTATGTTGTAGTTCAAAAGGGTAAAAAAGGGGTTTAAAAGTATTTTCTGAAATAATAATTCCAAGAAATTGAATTTAATAATATTTTTATTGTTTTGAAAATTTGGGGTGTTACAGGCGGGCTTCGATCAGTGCTTCGCTAGTAATCAGCGAGGTCTAGCCTCCAGTTACACAGAGCGAACGCACACTGAAAAGCACACTTCGCACAAACACCCTTCGCCTAAATAGGCTTCGGTGCACTACAAGCAGTCAATGCAGGCAGCGAGGTATGCAAACAAGCTCAAGCAAAATGAACACAGTAACAGGGCTTTGCTGCTTGAACAAGGAACACTAAAAATGAACTCACTGGATGAATACAAAGTATATGGAGGCTAGTACAGGAGCTCAACAATGAATGCTCAAAGTGTTAAATGCGACCTACACTGCCTCCACTAATTATAGCCACTATTCACCCATGTGAATTGACTACTTTTCCCCTAGGGTTTACAAAGGTTTTGTCTCATCAGAATAGAGGGGTACAAAAGGTAGTCTACTTTATTTGGAGGCTTGTCTGTCAGCTTTGCAGAGGGGACAGTGTCAGCTTTTTGCAGAGGGGACAATGTCAGCTTTTTGCAGAGCAGACATTGTCAGCCTTTACAGTCTTTGACCTTTCTAAAGCCCCCCTTCGCACGCGAGGGGTGCGGTAGCTTCGGTGAGAAGCCTTGAGCCTGATGGCCTTCGCTTCACCGAAGTCAGCCTTCGATATAGTGACGGTTTTGAGCCGAAGCCGTCAAAGGGCTTGGGCCTTCGCACCAACACCTTCGGAGTGGACCACCACGGCTTCGCAGCTTCTCCCAACTCAAACTCCGTCAGTCCGTGTACCGAAGCCATGCATGGCCGAAGTACCTCAAGTCATCCTCACTCCGGAGTCAGCCTCGCTCCGGAGCCTGCTTCACTCCGAAGCCCCACCTTCGGAGTACCACCTTTCGAAGTCCCTCCTTCAAACAAGGCCTCCGCATGAAGCATTCCATGAGCACTTCGTTGCAGTGTCTCTCCTCGAGCACACTCCTCGACGAACCTCACCCGGACCATGCCTTCGATGCACCTCGACTTCTGAGACCTTCGTCGGGTACCTTCGAGTGTCTCCCTCTGGAGCACACTTCGAAACCTTTGCCTCAGCTGAGGACTTGATCCACCATACTCCGAAGTCATTCCTTCTCCTGGTGCACCTCGACCCGAGGTCCGACCTCGACCCCTTCGCAGCCTTCGTGACGGAGCTCCCCGCTCCCCTGGCATCAAGCCTCCCGCTTGACCGAGGTTCACTTGCTACGAACCGTCGGCCGCCTCCGAAGTCCCCTGCGCACCACAGATAAGCAGACAAGTGTATCTAGTACCCCGGAGACTTCTCCGGGTAAGCAACCTTCGGCACACACTCCGGTGTACCGCCCAGAGTACAGAGACCTTCGGTACAAACCCAGTCATCGTGTACTATCGGACCCCTCCGACAGGCACACTCCGCTGCAATAGCTGCAGCAACCAAACCCACCGAACCCTTCGGTGAAACACCCTCCGAACACCTTCGGAGAACCAACCTCCGAACCCCTTCGAAACAGAGGGTAAATACTATCAATCAATCATCACAAACTCCGAAACCAACCCTTGGTTTCTCAATCTCCCCCTTGATGAGTGCATTGACAACCAAATTCAATTTCAAGAAAATTTGAAAAATTTCAGCACACAAGTGACCATAAAAACTCAGAAACGAGCCAAATCATGTCACTTGACAAAAAGAATTTTCCTCCCCCTTTTCAAAAGAGTAAAAGCCCCTTCGGCAAAACTTCCCTTTGCAAGATAAAAGCTCATAAAAACTCCCCCTAGTAATTTTACCCCCTTTGCAGCAGAGAACTCAAAAATTTCTCCCCCTTTGGCAATGCAAGCATCAAGGAGCATGTAAAAGATGCATAGCTTTGAAATGGGCAGAACTGCAAAGACATATAAAGCAAAAATATGCCAATTATCAATACCAATTACAATGTGCTCAGCTCAATTTAACCTTCTCTAAAAATATGATGATAGCATGTGATTTTATCATTTTGAAATAAAAGCATCACCACTTAATCAAGAAAACTAGACAAGTAACGGCTAGGACGACGCAAAGCTAGTCAATTTCTACTCTAGACAAACAAGTCCAGTTCAAATGGAGCATTTAAAAGCAAACTTGATGATCAATGAATTTTGTTGTTCTTTTCATAATGCCACGGGTTATTTGTTTGTCTACCTTATACTGTCCAATCAAGCCAAGCCTAGGCATGAAAACCATCGGAAGCTTAAGGCGGTGATTTTGGCATACACTACACTATCCCAGTTCAGACCAATGTGTAATGGTAAGCAGTCTAGAATAGAGTAGTGCGACAAACAAACCCACCTGGATCTTTTCACTTGAAGCATGCAAATCATGGAGTTTTTGATTTTAATTAAGTGAACCAATTTGTTTAGCACTTGATGAATATCCATGAGTAAATAGAACATTTTTTAAGTTGCAGTGTTTAGCATCCAGAGAAAAGTAGTCTTGCTATCAAGCAGATAAAAGATAGCTAAAGCAGTCCTGCCTAAACATGCTAGATTCAAGACTAAGCAGTGAGCATGTTTTGATTTTGGAAAGAAAACATCATGCACATTAATGTTTCAGATATATTAAATAGAGCTGAGTTGACATGATTCATGAATTAATAATAGGCAGATAGGTGCAAAAGATGTAAATGCAATTTCACACATACTTAGCATATTCGAGAAGCATCAAGGGGTTTCGTGAAAATATCGGCTAGCTGGTGTTGAGTATCAACATATTGAAGCTCAATATCACCCTTCTCATTATGGTCTGTGAGAAAATGATATCGCACATCAATGTGTTTGGTTCTGGGGTGCTGAACCGGGTTGTTTGCAATACAAATAGCACTAGTGTTATCACAGAAAAGTGGAACACTCTTATAATCTAACCCGAAATCCCGCAAAGTGGAAACCATCCACAAAATCTGAGAGCAACAGCTAGCTACAACAACATATTCGGCCTCAGCCGTCTATTGTGCAACACTAGACTGTTTGCGGGAAGACCAGCAAACCAAAGAAGTACCCAGAAAATGGAAAGTACCAGAGGTACTCTTCCTATCAATCCTACACCCAGCAAAATCCGCATCGGAATAACCTCGAAGACACAAAGAGGAAGACGCTGAATACCAAATGCCGAACTCAAGGGTATGTTTGAGATACCTGAGAATGCGCTTTACCGCTCGGCGGTGCGAAGCTCGTGGTGAAGCCTGAAAACGAGTGCACAGACACACTGCGAAGTGTATGTCCGGCCTTGTAGCAGTCAAGTAGAGGAGGGAACCGATCATGCTTCGGAACTCCTTCTGATCTACGACTTCTCCATCTTCGTCAGGATCCAATGCTACAGATGTAGCCATTGGAGTGGCGAGTGGCTTCGCATCGGCCATGTCAAACTTCTTGAGCAGTTCCTTGGTGTACTTTGTCTGGTGGACGAAGGTACCTTGTTTGCTTTACTTGATTTGCAAACCAAGGAAAAATGTGAGTTTGCCCATCATGGACATCTCGAACTCCCTGCTCATGGCATCTGCAAACTCGGCAACCAAAGCATGAGAAGAGCCACCAAAGATGATATCATCCACATAAATCTGCACTAGAAGGAAATCTTTGCCATGCTTGAGAGTGAACAGAGTTTTATCAACAGAGCCCATCAAATACCCCAGCTCAAGCAGAAAAGACTTAAGTCTGTCATACCATGCCCGAGGGGCCTGCTTGAGTCCATAAAGAGCCTTATGAAGTTTAAGGACTTTATGTGGGTAATTGGGGTTTTCAAAACCAGGGGGTTGTTTTACATAAACATCTTCGCCTTTGAAGCCATTAAGAAAAGCACTTTTGACATCCATTTGATAGAGTTTGAATCCCCAGGATGTCGCAAAGGCAAGCAAAATCCTAATGGCCTCAAGACGAGCAACAGGTGCAAAAGTTTCAGTAAAATCAATCCCTTCTAATTGAGAATAACCCTGAGCTACAAGTCTAGCCTTGTTTCTTACTATAGACCCATCCTCCCCTTGTTTGTTTTTGAAAATCCATTTTGTTCCAATGAAATGAACATTTGGTGGAGGATCAACTAAAGTCCAGACTTGGTTTCTCTCAAAATTTTCAAGTTCTTCATGCATGGCATTGATCCAACTAGAGTCAGAAAGTGCATGACAAACATCTAAGGGCTCGAAAGAAGCAACAAAAGAGGAATCAATGAAATGAGCATGAGAACGTGTTACCCTTTGATCAAGCTCACCAATGATCTGCTCGGGAGGATGCCTCCTTTAAACATGGTGTGGAGCCTCGCGGCGAGATGCAGTCTCCCCCTCAACTTGTGCGTTGGTGTGGTCCAAGATGACTGATGTCGAGGTAGTTTCTTCGGGACCTTGTGCTGAACTGGTCGAAGCGGGGTCGGCTTCGGGGGTTGATGTCGAGGGTAGTAGGTGTTCATCCTCGAAATCTACGGGATCTTCTTCTTCGAAGATTGTCTGTTCCAGGTCGTGTTCATTTGCCTGTTCAAATGCAGAACTAACAGAGGGGATTGATTCATCAAAAGTCACATCACAAGACTCGATGACAGTGTTAGTCTCCAAATTATAAACACGATAAGAATGACCATGTGTAGTATAACCCAAAAAGTTCCCGTCAGAAGAACGCGACTCAAATTTATCCAAATTACCACGTTTTAGGATGAAGCAACGACAGCCAAAAACTCGAAGATGAGTAACCTTGGGCTGTCTCCCAAAACGTAGCTCATAAGATGTCAAGTTTAAAATTGATCGCAAGAATATTCGGTTTGAGATGTAACATGCAGTGTTCATGGCCTCAGCCCAGAATTTTCTAGGAGTCCTATACTCATCGAGCATCGTCCTAGCCATCTCAACCAAAGTGCGGTTCTTTCTCTCAACAACACCGTTCTGTTGAGGAACCCGTGGAGCAGAGAATTGATGTTCTATGCCATGCTCCATGCAAAAGTCAACAAAAAGACTATTCTTGAACTCAGTGCCATTATCACTTCGAATGAATTTTAATGCACCAGGGAGTTCAGTGAAAAGTCTCAAAGCCAAGCTCCAAAAGTGTGAAAACACTTCATCCTTGCTGGCAAGAAAGAAGACCCAAGAGTAGCGAGAGAAATCGTCGACAATAACTAACACATACCACTTGCCGCCTAAATAACTAACCCGAGAAGTACCTATAGTGTCCATGTGGAGAAGTTCTCCGGGTTGTTCAGTCATCACTGTGGTGACTGGTGAGTGCGAAGCGGCAATCATTTTTCCATGTCGACAGGGAGCGCAAACTAAATTCTTCTCAAACTTGAGCTTCGGCAATCCTCGGATCAGACCTAGGGCACTCAGACGAGCGAGCAACTCAAAGCTCATATGACCTACAGTGTCGGGCTCCGGGCTGAAGGTTGCCGGAGGATGACATCATTTGGCCCCTGTTCAAGGGAAATATATTGCGCCAACAGTCATCATATTCGCAAGAATTTGTCGAGGCGCCTATTCACCCCCCTCTAGTCGCCATTCCGATCCCACAATTACAGTGACCACCGAAAGAAGAAAAAGAGGTTACAAAAGAGGAAGAGGAATGTTATTGCAGATTACAGATATAAGACGACGAGGAAAGTTCCATCCTTAGTAATGTGGTACCTACCGGTGATTGATCGCTTAAAACATATGTTCTCTAATCTGAGAGATGCTGAACTATTAATCTGGTATTTGAGGAGCCATGTTGAATATCATGGGCTTCATTGCCTCTAAAAGTGATGAGTGATTGTCAATGAAGTCAACGATAAAGAGAGAGAGGAGACGAAGAGGAGTCAAGACCTATCGTGTCTTGGGACGCGTGTGACTCAAGTACACGGGCGGTGAGTGACTGCCGGGTAGAGGGGCTCCGGAGTCGGGCCAAACCAATCCGGTACATGGGCGAGGAATGACATGGGATCGGCTGGTCTGAGGGACCGATTGTCGGGCTGAGGGAGCCGTGGAATCGGTCCGGCCCAATCTGGGTACCCGGTACGAAGACAACGGACACTTTGTCGGTTTCAACGTAAAACCGACACATCTATCTAGGCCATTCATCGGAGATCAGACGGTCCTGAAGCGAAGCTGTAGCTTCTATGAAAGCTCTGCATCAAGAGAAGTTACCTTTAGTTAGGATTTTACTATTTTGCCTTTTAGGCTTACAGTTTATGTTAGTCGAGTCTATAAATTCCTAAAGGTTTTTTGGTCTTTTCTAGTTTATTTCGGCGTTTGTAAAAAACCCTAAGGGTATACTGGGATTTTCCTTATTTATTGGGTTGCCTATAAAAAAGGCCCCCAATCCTCTAGGGTTTCCTAACTCTTCCAATGCAAAAATCTTGAGTTCACTTTTTTCCTTTATCCCTTCTTCCTGTTGCTAGCCGCCGCAGCTCTTCCATCTCCATTTGGTTTTTGTTCCGCATTGAGCCCGACGGCGTTGTTTGTTCTTTTTCCTATTGAAGCAGCCACCAGCGTGCACCTGGTTTTTCCTTTCTACAGCGCCCGAGGGATTTCCTAGCCATAGTAGTCTCATGCCGTGGTATCTGTCGTAGCCATGCCACTTGGTTCTAGTGCTCGTAAGAGTGAAATCCTTGCCGGTTCTTTCACTTCATTGAATGGTGCCAAGAAAAGTATAGTTCTACCGTTCCTGTTCATCTTGAGAAGCGAACCATCCAACATTTCATTGCTACGGAGTTTTTCTGCACAAGTTTTTCACCGCATGTGGTGTTAGAGGCGTAGTGCAGTGTGTGAAGCAGGAGCCATTGTTGCGTGGTGTCCAGAATTTAGAACAGAACAGAATGGTCTTAACCGATTTCAGAAAATAGATCACATTTACTTCAGCGACCAGGAGCTCGGGCGCATGCTACTTACACTGTACCGCGTCCAGTGAGGGCTGCATGAGCAGAGTCCAGGAGGAGCACTCGATGCATGCACACAAGTGGTTTGACAGAACGCATGAACAGGAGACAACGATAAACCATCAATCTTGTTTTTTCTCGATTCACATGCACTTGCATAAATTTTCTAGATAGATTTATTTACTGTAAGAGTTTTATTTCATATTGCACTTTGATTGGCTATTGATATATCTCTGTATCGTTAGTGCATGTCAATTCATCTGTACGCAAAATTTTTCATCTGCATTTATTTTGTCTGGTTAAATTCTTGTGATGATTATCCTTATGATGATTGAAATGCATGTGAGTTGAATGCATTATTGATCTGCCTTTAAACACTTCATTGGTGTCTTTTTGATTAGGACACCGGTCGTTTTTAGGCTAGATTATTTTTGCATGTAAGATTTGTTTTGTTTCTGCTGTTTGTCTTTTGAGGTGCGTTGGGTGTTGGAGAAGGCCATTTATTTGAAAGAATTTTTTAGGCGCCCATTCACCCACCCTCTAGTCGCTAATCTCGGTCCTACAAGTGGTATCAGAGCCTGGTTAGGGTTTTTTTCATACCTTAACCGGTTATAACCCATGGTAGCGATCATGACTTCTTATGGCAAGGTTCCGTCCCTTGAGATTTTTGGCTACAACTATTGGAAGACTCGCATGTGAGCCTATCTATTAAGCCAGAGCTCAGGAATATAGGACATGTCACTACTACAAAGCGACACTGTAGCGGCGGGCAAAATCGACCTATAGTGGCGGGCATCCAGTCCGCCACTGCTCTAACGCCACTGCTATCGCTGGTTAGCAGTGGCGGTCAGAGCGCCCGCCACCGCTGTGTTAACAGCAGTGGCGGGCGTGCTGACATCATCTGCCCGCCACTGCCGTTATCAATAGCAGTGGCGGGCAGATGATGTCAGCACGCCCGCCACCACTATGTCAACAGCAGTGGCGGGCGCGCTGACCTCATCTGCCCGCCACTGCCGTTATCAATAGCAGTGGCGGGCAGATGATGTCAGCACGCCCGCCACTGCTGTGTATAAGCCATAACACAGAATGCTGTGATCCCACAAACCAAAACACAGAAATTATATGCTTCACACAGCCATCCACATACACAGCAGCAAAACATCCACATATCCACATACACAGCAGCAAAACATCCACATATCCACATACACAGCAGCAAAACATCCACATATCTACATACACATCCACAACAACAACACATCAACACAACAACCATCAATCTCATCAATTTTCAAAAATTCACAATATTTACATTCTTCCGGTTTTTGTTTCGCAATAACCATCCATCAACACAATTCATTGTTTCACAAATACATGCTCATGCGGTTTATGTTTTCTTTGAAGGCTAACTCATATCTTAATTGGTTCGCCTTTTCATTCTTCCGGCCCAATCATACAAAGTTGGATGCTTGGCCACTTCACTCTCAGGATCGAAAAATACTCCAAGCTCATGAAGAATCTCATGCATCGTGAAGCGGCACATCCTTGATACGATTTCGTACATTTGTAATTCAGAGAGTTGGCTCTTCTCGGCAACGGTTGATGGACCTGACGCCTGCATACGTAAAATATAAGTAAATACGCTGCAAGTTATATTAGATTAACACACAAGAAATCAACTTACTTCTTTAGTATCCTCAGATACTGTCCGCCCAAACTTTCCTAAGTTATTGCTCATGAAATCACAAGTATAGTAGCCACAATGCACGGAACCAAGAGATTGTTTGTGACACTTCAAAATAGACAAAGTTAGAACGATATATAGTTTGGCTTTATCAATTGAATTAACAAATTTAAAAATATAATATTACCGGAAAGTTGGTTCTGATAAGCATTTCTTTCGGCCTCTGTGGATCATGTGGGCCACCTAACTTTTCCACGTAGTATCTATGTGCACTCTGAATAACATTTAATATATCTTGATATTCTTTTTTGGGTTTGTCGAGCGAGTCGAGCACATAAACCCTTGAGCTTTTTGGGTATATCAGAAGTGCAATCCAATGATCACTATCGAAAGAAGTAATATATGATTATGTTAGTTTCATAATCGATAAAACGTGTTTAAGTGGATATAGTGGGTATACTTACTTAAAGTTATATGCCCCACATATAATTTCTCTGTCCTTCCATTGATACATGCACCGCGCAATATACAACGCGGCACAACTCCTTTTGTTCTTCTTAAGTTTGTCTTCGTCTTTATTGAACATTTTTCTTTGAAATTTTTTCTTACCCGCAGTCCAGTACTTGCTATCATTCTGGTTTAGTGTCGGGTTCAGCGCACTTTGGCTTATTAATGACGGGTTTAGGTACCCATACAATTTAGACTCGTCACCGCGTGAATTACAACTGCATATGTTATAAAACAATAGTCAATATAAGACATTATTTATTTTTTCTTTGTATTGACAAAGTATAAAGTACTTACATGCACCAGAGCATCATGCTTGTGATGTCGGTTCGCTTCAGACGAAACATCCGATGGAAGTCGTCGAAAAATAGTGCAAGCTTAAACTCTGGGCAATTGAATATTTCTTGTGGAACCGTCAGTTCTATTTGTGTTACACCTAACGAAGACGCTTCGAGGTACCAGTCATGAATGTTTTCATCGCCCAAGGCATACAATTAAGTACTCCTTGGGGTAATAATGGTTTGCCTGGTTCGTATTCGATATAATCCTCGTCTCCGTAGGTCCTCTTATCAACAGAAAGTGAGCCCGCATGCTTTTGTACTGGAGCCTTTATGGGAGCCGCTTCGGGCATAGAACGTGTTTGCCCCAAAGTATTAAAAAATTTATGCATTTCAGATTTCAGCGCAGAACACTGCCCAGCTTGAACAGTTATCTTGTGGATTGCTGGCTTTGGGCATGCATCTTGTTTTTCAGGCTCGGCAGCAACTAGCACTGGCACTTGAGGATCAGCCGGAACTGGCACTTGAGGCTCAGTCGGAACTAGCACTGGCATTTGATCTGGCTCTGGCACATTTGTGTTGGGCTCATCAGTGGGCTCAAGCACTGGCACTAGCTTTGTCACTTGAGGATCAGAAGTCACTTTCGATTCTATCACCTCTGCCACTTTATTGGGCACTGGCTCTTCCTCTGCCTTTTCCTCTATTTCACGCTCATCAACAGGTGATAATGATCCTATATTTTGCACATCCTGAGATGAAAGATATGCGGGGGATTGTGATGAGACAATAGGTGATTTACTCTGAGAACTTGTCTGCAGTAATTTGATATCTCGGCTCGCCCATAGGACAAAGTTATTTAGAGCATCTCCGATTGTCTCAATCCCCTCATCAGGCATTGGAAGATCCAAGGGGTCATTAATAAATCTGTCGTTGGTGATCTCATTGACCTGAACCTTGGTATAGTCAGCAGGAATAGGCCGATTGTGAAATAAATCCCAGGCATAGCAATGCCTCGTGCAGCCTCTTGGGAATGCCCTTTGCGCCCTATCGGTACATGCAGGCTGCAGGGTGTGTCCTCTTTAATATAATTTACAGGAAATTTGTCTTGTACTGAGCCAACACTGCTTGGTACGTCGAGTCGTACCTCTGGCACAATTATTTGTCCAGCTGCAGCCTGCATTATGTTTGGATTCTCGTTAATAAATTCAAAAAAGTGTCGCTCCCACTCTGCACGGCGCTCTGCGGCGTCGTCTGTGCGTGCTTGACGCTTCTTGTATGTGGCACCCTCCTGTTTCTTGAAAGTATTTTTCCAGGGTGCTATAGAAGAGACACCTCGGGTGCGCCCTCGATGTTCCTCGTTTCCGAGAGCAGATGTAAGCTGGTCATTACATCCCTCGGGCTTGAACTTTCCAGTCTTCTCCAACTCAGCGATTTCCTGTGCTTTCTGGAATACTTCACTAGTCCGTGAGTCGGAGAGCATATATTGGCCCTCGGGTGTTTTTTTAGCTCGACCTAGGAGCCATCTCTTAGTGCGCTGATCAGCACCTGAAAACTGTTCAGGTAACCCAGCCGCACGGTCCTCCTCCTCCTTTTTACTCCACTCATCCTCCTTAGCCTTATATCCACCTGGCCCAAGTTTATGGGGGAACTTATTCTTCTTATTAAGTTCTTTGAACATTATGCTCTCTTGTTTGGCTTCTTCGGAGCAATGCTGCATTTTGAATTCATTCCATTCATTTGGCGTTATAAAGCCGTAGTCGTTGAGTGGCGACTCATCTTTCTGAAGGTATTGTGTGTTCAGTTTAGTCCTAAATGTACGGAGAGCCTTCCCGATAGTCTTCAATGTGGCAGCTTTAGCGTCTTCTAAGCGGTCTTCCGGGAATTTATAATGCGCTTTTATATGCTGCCACAATTCGTTCTTTGTAGCTTCAGGGACAGTCTTCCAATTTTTCCAAACTATCTTACATCGCTCCCTGGCGAGACATCCACAGTCGTTACGCCACTTCGCTGTGATTTCTTTTGGCTTCTTTGGAGCCCCATCAACATGCACTTCTTCAACCTCATAGATAGCTGTATGTAGCTTGTTCTTCTCCCGTTTCCCTCTCCTCTTCGCATTTGCAGACGATGTTGTGGCAGCGGGCTCAACATCTGTTCGCTCAGCTGACTCAATAGCTGGGACAATAGTTGTTCTTTTCTCGCTTTGGAATAATCGACGCTTGCTTCCTCGCTTTGGACGATCCTACGATGATAGACAATGTGAGCTTCAGGAATGTAATCCTCGGTTAGAAGCTGCTCTGACTTGTTACTAACGTAATAATTACCTCCGCTTGAGCTTCAGGAATGTAATCCTCATCGGCGTCTTCTCTCGTTCTCTTCTTCCTAGGCTCCATTGGATGTTCATTCTCCGGAGAGTGGTACGAAGATTCGCTATCGGAGGATCCTTCAGATGAACCCTCTTTATTTGTTTTTGCGGGAGACTCGTAGATGAGCTCCTCGATGGAACGTCCTTCTTCCGCCATAGATAAACTATTCATATGAAGATGCTAATGTATCAGAATTTTGGTTATGCAAAAAAGGTCTGATGTCATATTAATCCTAAAGTTAGGATGTTGTGTTGTTTCTCTCTCTAGTGTTGTTGAGGCCTCAGCATATTTTGTGTTGTTTTTCAAAATGTTCATGTCTGCCATGGAACCATGTTCACGCCCATTCCCTGTCAGCAACACGAGAAAGAAGTTGTTGATAGGAATGGACGTGTCACATGGTTTGATGACATACATGAGATAACTCAATAACAATTTGCATCATAGGCCCCTAAAAGGAATTGCAGAATCTAATGTTGGCCTTCAGCCAGATGCATGAACTTGAGGATTAGTATATAGTAGCCTTAGAAATAATAGCGGTAGTAAACTAGTCACAGTGTTGTTTAGGCCTCAGCATATTTTGTGTAGCTTTTCAAAATGTTCATGGCTGCCATGGAACCATGAGCACATCCATTCCCTGTCAGCAACACGAGAAAGAAGTTGTTGATAGGAATGGATGTGTCACATGGTTTGATGACATACATGAGATAACTAAATAACAATTTGCATCATAGGCCTCTAAAAGGAATTGCAGAATCTAATGTTGGTCTTCAACCGGATGCATGAACTTGAGGATTAGTATATAGTAGCCTTAGAAATAATAGCAGTAGTAAACTGAACACAATGTTGTTGAGGCCTCAGCATATTTGTGTAGCTTTTCAAAATGTTCATGTCTGCCATGGAACCATGAACACATCCATTCCCTGTCAGCAACACGAGAAAGAAGTTGTTGATAGGAATGGATGTATCTCATGGCTTGATGACATACATGAGATAACTCAATAACAATTTGCATCATAGGCCCCTAAAAAGAATTGCAGAATCTAATGTTGGCCTTCAGCCAGATGCATGAACTTGAGGATTAGTATATAGTAGCCTTAGAAATAATAGCGGTAGTAAACTGGTCACAGTGTTGTTTAGGCCTCAGCATATTTTGTGTAGCTTTTCAAAATGTTCATGTCTGCCATGGAACCATGTTCACGCCCATTCCCTGTCAGCAACACGAGAAAGAAGTTGTTGATAGGAATGGACGTGTCCCATGGCTTGATGACATACATGAGATAACTAAATAACAATTTGCATCATAGGCCTCTAAAAGAAATTGCAGAATCTAATGTTGGTCTTCAACCGGATGCATGAACTTGAGGATTAGTATATAGTAGCCTTAGAAATAATAGCGGTAGTAAACTGATCACAATGTCGTTGAGGCCTCAGCATATTTTGTTGCCATGGAACATTAGAGGGAAAAACAACACAAAATATGCTGAGGTATCAACAAAACTAAAGAGAGAGAACAACACAATCTCCTAGCTTGAGAATTAATATAGTGGCTTCGGAAGTAATAGCTGACTACTGTAGCCAAGAAGATTTTTCATACATTTCCCACCTTTGACACTGTGATCAGTTTACTACTGTAGCCTCAGAAATAATAGCAGTAGTAAACTGATCACAGTGTCAAAGGTGGAAAATGTATGAACACTCTTCTTGGCTACAGTAGTTAGCTATTACTTCTGAAGCTACTATATTAATCCTCAAGTTAGGAGATTGTGTTGTTCTCTCTCTCTTGTGTTGTTGAGGCCTCAGCATATTTTGTGTTGTCTTTCAAATATGTTCATGGCTGCCATGGAACCGTGAGCACATCCATTCCCTGTCAGCAACACGAGAAAGAAGAAGTTGTTGAACGGAATGGATGTGTCACACGGCTTGATGACATACATGAGATAACTCAATTACAATTTGCATCATAGGCCCCTAAAAAGAATTGCAGAATCTAATGTTGGCCTTCAGCCAGATGCATGAACTTGAGGATTAGTATATAGTAGCCTTAGAAATAATAGCGGTAGTAAACTGGTCACAGTGTTGTTTAGGCCTCAGCATATTTTGTGTAGCTTTTCAAAATGTTCATGGCTGCCATGGAACCGTGAGCACATCCATTCCCTGTCAGCAACACGAGAAAGAAGTTGTTGATAGGAATGGATGTGTCCCACGGCTTGATGACATACATGAGATAACTCAATAACAATTTGCATCATAGGCCCCTAAAAAGAATTGCAGAATCTAATGTTGGCCTTCAGCCAGATGCATTAACTTGAGGATTAGTATATAGTAGCCTTAGAAATAATAGCGGTAGTAAACTGGTCACAGTGTTGTTTAGGCCTCAGCATATTTTGTGTAGCTTTTCAAATGTTCATGGCTGCCATGGAACCGTGAGCACATCCATTCCCTGTCAGCAACACGAGAAAGAAGTTGTTGACAGGAATGGATGTGTCTCACGGCTTGATGACATACATGAGATAACTCAATTACAATTTGCATCATAGGCCTCTAAAAGTTGTTCTAAAAAAGTGGTAATGTGGTATGCAATATTTCTCATGGCATAACTTAGATATAGAAGACTTCACTCAAGAACTAGATTTAGCTCCAATGAGTCAAATTAAAGAGTACATCACAAACTTGCTATTTAATCTTTATGTCTAATCAAGAAATCAGAATTTAAACAAACTTAATTATCTAAACACCTTGCAATGATTTCAAGGGTAGCCGAGGGTGGCGTGGGCTTTGGGAGCGACGTGCGGAGTTTGGCGGCGACGACCTTCGGGGACGACGACGACGGGCTCCGAGGGCGGCGTGGGCTCCGGGAGCGGTGGCAATGGGCAGAGTTCGGCACACGGGAGTTAGAAATGAAACTAGGTTTTCGGACGGCGGGAGCAAAAACTTTTATATAGGTGGATTAGCAGTGGCGGGCGTGAGTGAATCCCTCTCATGTCACTCAATCCCTCTCCTAGATTAAATTCCCTTGGGATTAAATCCCTCCCTTTTAATTATGTGTTCTTTTGGGTAGGATTAAATCCCTTTGGTGATTACATCAAGTAGTGGCGGGCATATGCTGACGTCAGCATACATCAATAGTTCATACATCAATTTATTTCATACATCAATAGTTCACAAGCATTTTATCAAATGCTTGTCATGCACAAATATCTTACATATATTTCATCAAGCACATCATGTAAAAGCTCATTTTAAAACTCACAATTCAATTAAAGCACATCATGTAAAAGCACATCATCTTACATATATTACATAAGGCATTGACATTTTATCAAACAAGTGAAGAGCATGAATGAAATTGATTATCTAATTACCTGAGGGCAACAGGCCAGGCTCCGGTGGCGGCGGCGGACTCCGGGGCGGCGACGGGATGGCGCACGGTGAAAGGCTCTGGGGGTGGTGGCGGGCTCCAATGGTGGCTACGGGCCGGCTCCGGTGACGTTGACGGGAAACGGTGGCGGTGGTCTCCGGGGCTTTGGGGGGCGGTGGCAAGCTCCGGTGACGGCGCCGGGAAACGGTGGCGACAGCGGTCTCCGGTGGTGCGTGGCGGTGGTCTCCGGGGCGGCGACGGGGACGGCGCACGATGAAGGGCTCTGGGGGTGATGGCAGGCTCCGATGGTGGCGATGGGCAGGCTCTGGTGACGGCGCCGGGAAACGGTGGCGACAACGGTCTCCGGTGGTGGCGGTGGTCTCCGGGGCGGCGACGGGGACGGCGCACGGTGAAGGGCTCTGGGGGCGGTGGCAGGCTCCGATGGTGCCGACGGGCCGACTCCGGTGACGACGATCTCCGAGGTTGGCAGCGGTCTCCGAGGGCAGCTGCGGTCTCCGAGGTTGGCGGAAGTCTCCGGTGGCGGCGGCAGTCTCCGAGGGGGACGGTGGGAGTTTGATTTGCAAATGAACTAGGGTTTAGTCTGGGCGGGAGCCAAAAACTATATATTACTAGTATAGTAGTGGCGGGCACACGCTGATGTCAGCATGCCCGCCACTGATATTTATCGTAGTAGTGGCGGGCAAAGACATAGTAGTGGCGGGCCACTCACGTCACCGACCGCCACTACTAGGGTTTAGTCTGGGCAGGTGGAAAAGAGTATAGTAGTGGCGGGCATATGCTGACGTCAGGATGCCCGCCACTACTAAAAGGATAACGGTGGCGGCTGGTGACGTCATCCTGCCCGCCACTACTAATCCGACGCTGGTGGGGTTATCTAGCATACGTTGCCACTCAAGTCGAGAAAGACTTAGTAGCGCAGTGGTGCGGGGGTTGCTTTGGTGCCATGCGGTTCGAGGTTCGAACCTTGCTGCCTGCAGGCGGTTTGAGGTTCGAACCTTGCTGCTAGCATCCAAACATTTTTTTTTACATTTCTATTCTAATTTTCATGACTTTTTTATTCATAATTAAATTCTAGTTTGAACTTGTTTTTTTAACAATAAAAATACATCATAACTTATCAAATTAGAAAATATGTATTTTTATGCCTCACTTTACTTTTTTTTTCATTAATAAACATGTACAATAAAAATACATCATAACTTATCTATAGTTTATTCTTCCTTTGAAATTGAAACTTTTTGTACAATAAAAATACAACACCAATATTCTAATTGCAAAAATTGGTATTTTTCTCCCTTAGTTTACTGTTATTATTATTAAGTGTGTTTTTATTACATGTTGTTACGATATGATCGAGACTTTTGTAGCGCGGTGGTGCGGGGGCTCGCTTTTGACACATCATGTTTATTTGAAACCAAGTAAACAAACACAAGTCCAGGCTGGGGAAACCAGCTTACACATCGAAACGCACTACTGGTCAAACCCAAAGGAAAGATATGGTTTGGAGCTTCTTCTTCTTCCTCGGCACAAACCCAACCTATTTCTGGTTAAACAGATTAAAAGCCTCAACTTGCCAATCCTCAACCAACTCGGCATCATCAGGCAGTCTAAACTTCTCTCCATGTTCCTGAACAAGAAAATACACGCGGCGACGATAGTGAGAACAACTTATTATCAATGATTGAATTGGATGATAAAAATATAAAATTTGCATAAAAAGAGGATCTTGCCTCCTTCATCCTCTTGCTGCCGCATTGCTCTACATGCTTCCCTTTTCCACCGCTAGCCTCGACATGTTTCCCTCTACCACCGGTTGTCTCATCATTCTTCCGTAGCACAACACTTACCCTATCTGGTTGCGGCGATCGCGAGTCGTCCTCCGAGTCGGAGTCCATTATGAGAATCACTTTCTTCGCCAAACAACTGCAAACTATACCATCATGTACCTTATGTTTACCGCATTTGCAAACCTCACACACGCCACTTGATGTAGAGTCTGAGGATCGACTGTTTGTTGGTTCAATCTTAGGAGGAGCCATCTGCATTTTTTTGTCACATTGATATTATAACATTAAAAAACCCTAAGCTAGTAATATTATAGTACATTAAAAAACATTATTGTTATAGTGGAAATTTGTTTTCTCAGATATTTTTTATAGTACATTAAAAAAATTATTGTTATAGTGGAAATTTTTTTCTCAGAAATTTTTTACAGTACATTAAAAAAATTATTGTTATAGTGGAAATTATTGTTAGTGCATTCTACTAGTAATATTATACTAAATTATATTACCACGCATAAATTAATATAACAATCCTCCATCATTTTAACCCTAAGCTCGAATAAAATAAGACCAAATAAAGAAGTAGGTTAATAATTATTTACTGATCGACTGGATGGCGGCGACGACGGGCGGCGCCGACGGGCTCCGAGGAAGGCGGCGACGGGCGGAGGGCAGCGGCGACGTGCTCCGGGACGTCGACGGCGGCGACGGGAGGAGGGGGGCGAGTTTAGGGTTTAGAAAATGAAACTAGGTTTTCGGACGGCTGGAGTGGAAAGTATATATAGGTGTCTTAGTAGTGGCGGGCATGATGACGTCAGCATGCCCGCCACTACTAAAAGGATAACGGTGGCGGCTGGTGACGTCATCCTGCCCGCCACTACTAATCCGACGCTGGTGGGGTTATCTAGCATACGTTGCCACTCAAGTCGAGAAAGACTTAGTAGCGCAGTGGTGCGGGGGTTGCTTTGGTGCCATGCGGTTCGAGGTTCGAACCTTGCTGCCTGCAGGCGGTTTGAGGTTCGAACCTTGCTGCTAGCATCCAAACATTTTTTTTTACATTTCTATTCTAATTTTCATGACTTTTTTATTCATAATTAAATTCTAGTTTGAACTTGATTTTTTTAACAATAAAAATACATCATAACTTATCAAATTTAGAAAATATGTATTTTTATGCCTCACTTTACTTTTTCTCCCTTAGTGTACTGTTTTTATTTCATTAAGTATGTTTTTATGATCAAAGTCAAAAAAAGTTCAATTTGAACTACAAGACACGAAATAATTCACAACACTCAATCCTCATTTGATCTTGAAAATGTTTTAATAATAAATGACATAATTGATTTTACAACTAAACATAAATGATCTAGCCTTGAACTAATTTTCCATCGCCATTGGTGCGTAGATAAGGAATCACACTACCAAATGACAGTTTTGCTTCAACCACATTGATCCTTGATATGTCAACGAAAAACGGCACCTCATCAAACTGATTGTATTCTTCTTCGTCTTCGACTCCATCAACTCCAACAATTCTTTGTTTTCCTGGAGCAACGATGTATTTTTTCTCATCTTTAGGATCAAGTATGTAAAATACTTGTGCCACGGATTGAGCGAGTATCCAAGGGTCATCTTTATAAGCCACCTTATTAAGGTCAACTATCGTAAACCCGTAATCATCCACCTCCACACCTTCTGGATGTCTCACCCACTGACACTTAAATACAGGGATTTCTATAGAGTTCCCGTAGTTAAGTTCCCATATTTCTTCGATGTATCCATAGTAAGCATTCTTTTGTCCAGTGCTATCTTCTGCTTCTCCTCTGACACCACTATTTTGGCGCTGACTCCTTTGATCCTTTGCTTTGGTATAGAATGTGAAACCATTGATGTCATACGCTTGCCATGTTTTAACCATGCTCAATGGACCGTAAGACAATTTATTTATCATCATCTCTTCGTCGGTTTCTCTCCGATCGAAAGGTTTAGATCCCTCAGCCATGATGTGAAATAAATTTTGTGTTCTTTCATAATCCATTGTTCATCGTGATCTTCATTCTTTTCACGAAGCTCTTGTAGGTGTTGTTCAACATATGGTCTCATAATCGCCAACTGATGCATTACACTGTAATGTGATTCTCTTATTCTTTGATAACTATTGTCTCGTATGATTTTCCTGCCTTTAGTTCCTTTACCGGTGAGTCTTCCATGGTGCCGCGACACGGGAACTCCTATTGGTCTTCCATCTCTTATGTAATCTGCATAGCACTCAATGACTTCCTCAGTCGTGTAGCCCTCTATCATGGAACCCTCTGGATAAGCACGATTTCGTACGTAACCCTTGAAGATAACCATTAGACGCTCGTACGCATACATATTGTGCAGGTACGTTGGACCGAGAACAAAGATTTGGTCTGCTATATGTATCATATAGTGCTCCATAATATCAAAATATGAAGGAGGAAAGCACATCTCAAGCTGACACATAGTCTCCCTCATTTGTTTACGTAATTCATTTAACTCTTCAGTGTCGATCACCTTCTTTGATATGACATTGAAGAAGTGACACATGCGTGTTATCACCATCTTCAGAAATGAATGTTTGACTCCTCTTACTGCGATGGCGAGGAATAGCCCAAGCATAACATGACAATCATGAGTGTTGTAGCCGCTCATCCTCAAATCTGCTACGGAGACAATATTCTTTATATTCGTTGAGAATCCTGTTGGAACTCTAATTCCATGTAGACACCTGCAGATTGATCTTTTCTCGTCAATTGTGAGGTTATAGCTAGCAGCCGGAAGGAAAAATTTTCCATTGGCCCTTTCCTGTGGGTGAAGCTCGGGTCTAATTCCGAGAGTTTGAAGGTCCCTTCGTACTTTGAGTCCATCTTTTGATTTGCCCGGTATGTCTAACAAAATACCGATAGTGCTTTCGAAGACATTCTTCTCAACGTGCATTGTATCGATAGCATGACCAATCTCCAACTCCTTCCAATAGGGCAAATATCTAAAGAAGATCGACTGCTTTTTAAATGGAGCGTCCTTTGAAATTTTTTCAGATTTCTTCCTCTTCTTTCCGAAAACAACTTTGATATTCTTTACCATTTCGAATAGAAATTTGCCATCTCGATTTCGTGGAGGCTGTCCAAGCTCGATTGTACCGTCGAAATGGTTCCTATTTCTTCGATATTTGTGGTTTTTTGGTAAAAATCTGCGGTGTCGCATATATATCGTCTTAACGAATGATGGAAGATGCATAGATTCTGTCTGGTCCACACACACTACACATGCTGTCTTTCCTTTAACCTGTCCTGTTAGGGACATGCGTCCTGGGTTGTCAGCTATGGTGCAAAAGATTATGGCTCTTAGATTGAAGTGCTCTTTCTTGTGCTCATCCCACACACAGACACCATGTTCCCATAGACGTTTCATATCCTCCATCAAAGGTTCTAGAAAGATATCAATGTCATTGCCAGGTTGTTTTGGACCAGAAATTAGAGTAGTGAGCATAAGGTATTTTCTTTTATGGCACAACCATGATGGAATGTTGAACAAGCATAGAAAGACTGGCCACGTACTATGTGGGTTCCTCATCTCACCGAAGGGATTCATTCCATCCGTGCTAAGTCCCATCCTGATATTTCTAGGATCGTCCGAGAAATCTGGATGGGCCAAGTCAAATGATTTCCACTGCCTAGCATCCGCAGGGTGCCGAAGTTTTCCGTCCTTCTTTCGCCCAGCGAAATGCCAGATTAATAGTTCAGCATCTCTAGGATTAGAGAACATACGTTTCAAGCGATCAATCACCGGTAGGTACCACATTACTAAGGCCGGAACTTTCCTCTCCATCTTTTTTCCAGGATGGTCTTCAATAACATTTTTATTCCTCTTCTGCAACCTCTTATTATTCTTCTTCTGGTGGTCATTGTAGTCCTCCGCACAGTCATTTGGACGTTTGTATCGACTCGCGTTGCACTGCGGACATCTCTCTAACAATCCATACTCTTTTCGATATAGGATACAGTGGTTCGGGCATGCATGAATCTTCTGAACGCCCAAAGTCAACGGACAAATCATCTTCTTTGCTTGGTACGTATCAGATGGTAAACCATTGGGTTTTGGCAAAACCTTTTTTAGGAGTTGTAAAAGATCTGAAAAACTGGTGTCAGACCATCCATTGCTGGCCTTCAGTTTCATAAGCTCAAGAATTGTGTACAACACAGTATACTGCTTATCGCATCCGTGGCGTTCCTCGTAAAGAAGGTTTTTTGATGCTTTGTCAAGTGCTTCAAAGTTATCGTATCCTTTTGTTGTAGTTCTCTGCAACAACACCTCAGGCGCAACATTTCGCATCAGTTCCTCCACATCAAAGGCGTCATCATCATCATGTTGATCAACATCATCATGTGTTATGTCGGATGTATGATCACAACCTCTTCTATGTTGATGAGCATCTTGCGGCACATCAGAATCTTCAGGAGGATTTTGGCCCATCTCACCGTGTTTCGTCCATATATAATAGTTCTTCACGAAACCATTTTTCAACAAGTGAAATCGTATGGTTTCACGATCAGAACACGGATACATCGCTTCGTTTTTACAAACTTTACAAGGACAATATATTGCCTCTTCACTCTGACGGGAAGCATATTGTGCGGCAGCTTCAGTAAATTCAGTTACTCTGTTAAAATATGCCACCACATCTCCGTCGTTGGACGAGTACATCCAGGACCTGTGCTCCATCTAAAACATATATTATTTGAAAAAATATTAATAAAATCATTATTGTTAATTTTATTAATTTACAAATTGAAAATATATTGATTTATTATCGCTCATAACAACATTAATTAAAAATCCTCAATGCTTTAATTAAAACTACTTATTAAGCAGAAAAAATTATTAAATAAATTAACTATATTGGTTTCTCTCTCTCTCTCCAAACAACATAACTCTAGATCTATAATCATAAATCAAATTAAAAAGGAGATTAAAATGACGTAAATCAATATACAAGTGATGAATAATTGTGAGGAGGGTCATATTTGTTCATTTGGGAGAAGGTAACGCCGTAAATGGAAGATTATTTGAAAATTTCTATTCACAAACCCTAAATTAGAAAACGATAATAACTCATTGTATACATGATTAAATACAAAATAAATGTGAGATTCGGAATGGATTTACCTCCTAGAATGAAATCCTTCAAAAGAAACGAAAACAAAGCCTCCCCCCTCTTTATCTAGATTTTTGTCGCCATTGTACGGACAAAATTGAATGCGAACTCCAGTAGAGCTCGGGGAGGAAGACGCTGCGCATTTATAGCTAGAATAGTAGTGGCGGTCGCAAGTGATGTCATCATTACTTTAGTGGCGGCCATCTTAGCAGCGGCGGGCAGCACCAGCGCCCGCCACTGCTATTGGTACATTAGTGGCGGTCCGGGCTGACGTCATCACCGACCGCCACTACTTTACCAGCAATAGTGGCGGGCGCTGGTGCTGCCGTCAGCACCAGCAACTGTAGTGGCGGGCATCTAATGGCCCGCCACTACAGTGGTTTTGCCCAACGCCACTACAGTGACAGTTTGTAGTAGTGTGTGTGTTCATGCTACTTTTACTATGCTTCTAGCTGCAGAGCATACTACTCCTGAGATAGTCGCTCTGCTTGACCTGAACAACAAGGCAGTGAACATATTGTTTTCTGGTTTAGGTCCTAGTGAGTTTGAGCGTGTTAGCCATCTCGATACTGCTCGAAAGATCTGGGCTACCCTCCAGGCACACCATGAGGGGACAACTCAGGTCAAGGCAAGTCTCTATCAGACCTACCGGTGAGAATACAAAAACTTCTCATAGAAACCGGGTGAGACTGTTGAAGCTTTGTTTGGTCGCTTTCAGTCGATCATTAACAAGCTTTGGGCCAACAAGGCCGATCGTGATCAGCTGGTCTCAGACCATGAACAGGCGCTTAAGGTTCTTCATACCTTCGACCCTAAGATCTGGGAGATCAAGGTATCCTCTATTGTTGAGAGCACTTATTATGATACCTTGACTGTCGCAGAGCTTTTCATTAAGCTCAAGGCCTCAGAGGTTGATATACAGTTGAGATCAAACCTCACTAGTTCTGGCTCAAAAACCTTGGCCCTTGCGACGCCTTCTACTGATTCTGCTTCTTTGAGTTTTACTTTGTCCTCTTCGTTGTCTATCACTGAGGACAAATTGAATTTGCTAGGAGATGATGACCTGTGTCTTTTCAATAGTCGGGTTCATCGTGTCAATGACAAGAGGATGTTAAAACGACATGGCACAAACATGGCTGTTTTGAGTGTGGTGATCCATGTCATTTCATCGCCGACTGCCCCAAGCGGAACATACACAAAAAGGGCATCAGTGGTGGCTCCTACGACTCCAACAAGCACGATAGCTCCACATTCACAAAGGGCAAGCCCAAGACAAGGTTCTTTTGAAAGGCCCTGAAGAACTACCGGCGAGAGAACAAGAAGCGAGACAAGGCCTTCTTCGCTGAGATGGAGACAAGCTACTCCAAGAGACCATCCTCTTCTTCATTTTCATCAAGATCAAGCGATGAGGAGATCGTCATCAAGAAGGGGAAGGATAAGGATGATCCGGTGGTCAACTGCTTCATGGCCTTTGGGGACATGATGAAGGCCCGCTCATACCGCAGCCGAAGATCACACAAGAGCGTCTACTCAATGGATCTTGGGGATAAAGAAGATAAGGGCTCCTCCGACAACTCCGATGATGAGGACGATGAGAAGGTATCTTCCTATGAACAAGAAGTCATTGAATTACTTGAAGAGAATTATCAGGAGTTAAAATATCAGGAGAAACTGCTTAGAGGGGCTAAGAAGAGGATAGATGAGCTTGAGAATGAGATTGCCATGGCCAATGGCAAGATTGAGAGTCTATCTTCTTTACCTTGCTTGGGTGAGAGCAGTGAGTGCCCTAACTATCAGGTGTTGTTGTCCGATCTGATGACTCTGAAGTACAAGTACACAGAGAGGGCACATGAGAGAGACGCTTTGGACACTAAGCTTGAAAGCGTTCAGTTGGAGATGAAAGATTCTCATGCCTCAGTCGTCGTGCCCTGTTAGAGATTGCCCATCCCAATTATCTGATCTAGCTGAGCTGAGAGCGAAGGGAGATGAGCAGTTGGACGAGTAAGAGAGTCAGAGCTAAGCTAGAGCAGACTAAGCTTGAGCTCAAGAGATTGTCAGTTCCACCCACTATCTATGAGAACTGCTTGTCTCTAAGGTTGGAACTAATCAAGCTGAAAGCTGAGAAGTCTGTTCAAGTTGTTGGAGAATGTGAGATTTGGTTGTCTCAGGTGGAGGTGCTAGCTTCCTTGAGAGAGGAGTTAGTTGATGCTCAAAATGGGAACTGTTACCTCCGTCAGATCCTGAGTTGGGTGAGTGTCAGGGAGCCTCAGCTCGGCTGACTTTGAGAGTGTCCTGAGCTGTGCAGTGGAGTGGAGTAGAGAGAGCTCTAGGTAGGCAGGAGCAGTTCTACAAGCAGGGTGGTAGACAGAGAGTCCCTCAATGCATAGAGAGGCTAGAGGCCAGGGTACATCGTGTAGGTGATAGTAGAGGAGACGGCTTTCGTGCCCATGCTCCGGAAGGTGGTTTTCGCTCCGGTAGAGCTCTAGGCCGTTCTAGATACAACTTTGGACCTCGTGGCCGTGACTTTAGGTAGAATAGAGGACCACACTTTGAGCCGCGCTTTGGTCCAAACACATATGTGTTGACACGAAAACGTGCCCCCCACTTGCGTCAGTTCGACGATCCAAAAGTGTGTGGAAAATTAGGGACAAGCCTAAGCGATAGCACCGACATTGCATTCTGACTACCCTCAGCCGTGGTAAGGGGGGTGGAGTCGTCAGGTAATCAAATTACACAAAATAATCCAATTAGCCGAAAGAAATAAATTAAATAGAAGAAATCAGCAAACCGAGCGGAGCCTATTTGCTTCGAAGTATGGTGCAAAGGGGGTCACCGAAGAATACCTTCGGCGTCTGTGTGAAGTGTCCCACCGAAGGGTACCTTTGGTGTTCAGACTGATCTCACTGAAGATGAACTCCGAATGGATCTGGACGTGACAATCACCTCCGAACAGCGGGGTTCAGTGCGAAGTCTCTGATACAATAAGATATAGAATAATTACTCAAGGGAAACGCACGAATGTGACTTCGTCTGGAGCAGAGTATGAGAATTGCGAAGTCTGTCGTGAAGAAGTCTGTTGGCATGCGGCCGATGTAGCAGTCTTGCCGAAGGGTGTTCTGGCAACCTCCGAAACCGATCTCTCAGCTCCGGACACCTCCGACGAAGTAGATCCGAACGTGGGTAACCTGCAACAGAGAAGATTCGAAGTGCCAATTCGACCTGAGGACCGAATTCTGCTAAGTGTTGCACTAGTGGCGAAGGTAGCAATATGTTACACAGATTAGCGGATACTTCACATGCGAAGTAACAAGGCGATAGCAATCTATTACATCGATTAATGGATACTTCATGGGCGAAGTAACAAGGATTACCACTATTCCAATGTGGCCGTCATAGGGCTTCTAAGCAAACCCACGAAGAGTACAGAAAAGTAAAGATAAAGTAAATGCGATTGAAAGCTAGGGCTTTGTGGTTGATTTGTGTCGGGAGGGCTCTGAACTGTCTTCGCCTCTATACTTATAGGGGTTAGACCTCTAATCTAATCTGCTATAATTCGGCTGAATAGAGATAAACACTTAGCCAAAATTGGGTCCAACTCTATCTCTGCCCGAAGTGGGCCTTCGGCCAAGCCCGTCGAAGCCTTCTCCTCAGGCCAAAGCTTCCGTGGCGTGGGCCTCTGAAGGCCACCTGGCCAAAGGCTATAGGCTGGCTGGAAGCTTCTGGTGCCCATAGCCCAATGGTCCTTTGGCCCTGTAGGGCTTTGGCCTGACCCGGGACATGTGTATTTTCGGCCCAAATTACTAAAATTGATATTTTGACAATCTTAATCATTGATGCCATTTTTTTGCTATCAACACATGCCCCCCTTGCCTTTTAATGAACTAAGTGAACTAAAAGAACAAAGGGCTAAAGACGATACTTTCCATATCGGCCTTTCGACCTCTTCTAAGATGTTTGCCACACACTTGGGCAATACCTTTTCAAGTATCTACCATTCAAAGCCCTTCGAAATCGCTCTCCTTGCAGAGATTCTAATACATATGCATTGCTAGGAGCGATTTCGGCTATTTTTAAAGGGCCTTCCAAACTAGGTGACCATTTAACAAACTTGGGACTCTTAGTGCCTACGGGTAAAATCGTCTTCCAAACCAAGTCACCTACTTAAAACAATTTTGGTTTAACCTTCTTATTGTAGGCTTTAGTTACTCTCCTCTTGTCTCTTTCTATGACTTCTAAAGCCTTCAATCTCTATGCCTCTTTCATGAATCATGAAACCTAAGAACTAACTGCCGACACACCAAAAACACATTTGAGTGGGTTCATTTTTAAACCATACTGCCGCATCCTATCAAAAGCAACTTTCAAATCGGCTAAATGGTTTCCCAAGGCATCCGATTTGACTACAACATCATCAATGTAAACTTCTAACATAACTCCTAGCAAGGCATGACAGATCAAGTTCATAGCGCACTGATATGTGGCGCCAGCAATTTTCAAACCGAAAGTCATAACGACCCACTCGAACAAACCGACAAAACCAGGGCATCGAAAGGACGTCTTGTAGACATCCTCTTCGGCCATAAAGATTTGATTATAACCAGCATTGCCATCAAGAAAACTTAGTACCTTGTGTCCTGAAGCATCGTTGATTAGCATGTCGGCTATCGGCATCAGATACTCGTCCTTCGGAGTGGCCTTGTTCAGATCCCTGAAATCAATACATACTCGTATCTTGCCACTCCCTTTCTTCTCTACAGGCACAATGTTAGCGACCCATTCTGCGTACCTGCATGGCCTAATAAATCTAGCTTTGAGTAGTCGCTCTACTTCTTCTTTAACTCGGTCATAGACGACTGAGTTAAAGCGACAAGGAGGCTATTTATAGGGCGTAAATCCGGACTTGATAGGTAGCCGATGCTTCACGAGCTCACGACTTAGTGTGGGCATCTCGCTATACTCCCATGCGAAACAATCGACATATGACCGAAGCAACTTTATTACTTCGGCCTTTTCATTAGGTTGTAAATGTTGGTTTACAAAAGTTGGCCTCGGGATGCTACCATCACCTATGTCAACTTCTTCTAAGGGATCGGTCGGCGCAAAACATTGTCCTAATTTCTCTACTTCGCTAAAGTCCTCGATGGCCTCGGCAATACCATCTTTATTAGACCGGTACTGCTCTACACGAGACTTTAGCCAATCCAGATTACTCTTGCTAGACATGACTACTAATACAAAAATAGTCGCGCTACACCAGTTGGCTTTATAGACACTGGTATAAAACGTTCTCCGGACACGCTAACATAATCATAATCCGAAAGATCTCTACCTGATAGACACTCTACCTTGTTGTGAATGGTGTCAACTGACACATCGGCCAATGCTACTTGGGACGAAGTGTCTGCAGGAATGACTTCTACTTCATTGTCGTCCCACTGAATTAGGCACTGGTGTAGAGTAGAAGGAATGTACCAATTCGCGTGAATCTAGTCGCGCCCAACTAGTACGATGTAGTTACCTTGTACATCGACGACAAAAAATGTTGTTGGCAACGTCTTGTTGCCCACTGTCAACTCCATGTAGAGCACGCCCTTGGCCTCAGAACTCTCGCTGTTGAAACCATTGAGTATCAAGTTAGTCTTCTTGAGATCATCCACGTCCCTGCCAAGTTTCTTCAATAGCGAGTAGGGAATTAGGTTAACAGTGGCGCCGCCAGTCAACAAGGATCCGGGAAATCATCTTTCCATCAATGTGACCTCTGACGTAGAGAGGCTTCAGATGGCGAGCCGAGTCCTCGGGCTTCTCAAAAATAGCATTGCGTGGGTCGAAGTTCAATTGAGTGACCTCGGCCTCGTCCTGCGGTAGAGCAAACTCGGCGGGCAGCATGACGACGTTGATGTCATCGCCTAGGGTGCAGGCTCCCTGGGAGACAAGCGAGTAGTCATCGTCTAGCATGTCTTCATCGTCTCTCGGACTAGGGGCCGTGTTGGTCATCTCAAATGGCTTCATCTTCCATACCTGTCTTGTACTTGGTCGAGGGCGGATTTCTTCAAAAATAGTGTCGTGCTCATCCTCGGCTTTCTTCTCACGCATCTCCTGTGCCCGTAGTCATTGTAGACGCCTCTTTTGTGATTTGGACATGCCTGGAGGTGCCCAAGATGGTTGTGGCTTAGTGCCAGGTGCCACTGCATGGTTCCTATCAACTTTAGCCGATGTCATCCTGCCCACCTCGACCTCATGCACTCTGTATCCGGAGGGGTCTTCGCTGCGGAACCCGGCAGTCGTAAAGCCTCATTCGGCCGATCAGACCAGGCTCCGGCGCGGGCTTTGGCTGAAATAGAGGACTTACCTCAGTCAGACTTCGGCGATAAGGCCTTCGGGATTGGGACTTCCTGAGACCCTACTCTGACTGTGATAGCTTCGGACTCCCTATCCTCGGCCTCTTTGCGCCTATATTCTTCGACTTCACTCTGCGCGGGCTGATTCGGAGGTACCATGGACAGCCTGTGGATGATGCCTCCCTCCGCTGCGTCTGTTTGTCCCTGACATTCATAATACTCCGTAGGAAAACAAGGCATAGCATTAGGTTGTGGAGGGTACTTCGGCTGTGATACATACGGAGCCCATGGAGTCCCCGCCCAGTTGTACGGTGGAGGCATCGGTGGCTCTAGTGGCCTCGCCCACTGTGAGCCGATCCTGTCACCCGGAGGAGGGTTCGGCAGAGTCGACGGTGTCTCGTACCATAACAGTGAGGGGTCCTGCCAGGCCGGAGGTACGTTCGGCTAGTGCGGGCCGAAGCCTCTTGTCGAAGGGTTCGTCTAGGGTGGTGCGGGCTTAGGCCATTGGGGGCCGAAATCGCTCCGCATGGGGTTCGTCCACTGGGGTCCGAAGCTACTATATGGGGGGTTTGGCCATTGAGGTCCGAATCCACAGTACGGAGTGTTAGGCCACTATGGCCCAAAGTCCCCGTGCGGAGGGTCTGGCCATTGTGGTCTGAAACCATCACGAGGAGGGCTCGATGACTGTGGTCCGAAGCCACCCTCTGAACGCCTTGGGCCCTTCGACTGACTTAGTGTTTTAGCGCAGGGTCTTGCATCCTTGGCATCCTTGGCTTTTCTTTGATGCTTGTTCAACATCATCTTTTATGTTACCTTCGGCTTCTTGCGAGCCTTAGCCGAAGGGATGCTGATGTTTTGTTTCCACACTCTCACCTCGGGGTTCTTAGGTACGCGTGTGCGTGTGCATGATTCTCCAACAATTACCGCCTTCCCTTTAGTCGACTCAGCCTATTCTGGCCAAATCAACACCTTCTTCTCGCCGAGTGTAGGACTGAAAGTAGCGACCAGAGGGGGGATGAATGGGCGCCTAAAAATTCTTTCGAATCAATGGCCTACTCCCAACACCCAACGCACCTCAAAAGACAAAGTAGTAAAAATATGAACAGATTGCCTAAGTCTAAAGGTATCTAGCCTAGAAGCAACTGATGATAAAATCAGTGAAACACTAAAGCAGTGGCAACAGGCAGATAAACAGAATATCCAAGTCAAGGCAGGTTAAACTTCTCAATGGATGATCTAAGTAAAACTAAAGTGAGATGAGAAGTTACTGTTCAAATTTGTCTCCTGTTCAGAACTTGTCGAAGCCTGCTTCGCTGGCCGAAGCCTGCTTCGCTGGTCAAAATATGCTTCGCTGGTCGAAGCCTGCTTCGGAGGTCGAGGCCTGCTTCGGAGGTCGAAGATTGTCGAAAGTGAGCGAAGGTTGAAGTTGATGTGCCGAAGGTTTGTTTGGTCTAGCCTAGCTCGTGCGTGACAGTGTGCGAAGTATGCTTCGTAGCGAAGTACATGTGTATCGAAGCTTGCTTCGAACAGAATACTTCGAAGCCAAGACTTCGAACAGAAAGGCAAAAGATTGGTGAAGCCAAACAAATGACATCAAGAAGAAGTCGAACCCTACATTCTACTTTCAAAGCTAGGTTGGTCAAGATATGTCAACTGAACCTGATACCTTCGCTTCGAGGATTAACTTCGAAGGACTAGCTCCGAACCTACACACTGTAACCTTCGAACACGACAACAAGATGGAACACGTCAAACGAAGTATACCAGAGAGACGTACTTCGGAGCTAAGTTCGAAGCCTGTCAAAGTAAGCTTCGCAAGAATAACCGAAGTATCCAAACAACAAAGTGTACCCTCGCAAAGACGGTCGATGTAGGTAAATTTGACAGAGCACAAAAATGTACTTCGAAGCCCTCGAAGATGTCAGCTCGAAGCCTACCCCACGGGGCTGAGGGGCTTCAAACAGAGAGGGATCCTTCGCAAGAAAACAGCCAGAAAAGTGTTTCAGCCCTATCTACTTCGATCAAAAAGCTGCTCAGAAAAAGCAAAGCTAGTACTAGTGTATTGTTGCTACAGTGAGTAGGTACTACTTGCAGCACGCAAGAACTAGTACTACTTCCGTGATGAACAAGCGCAACAGAAGCACTAAAATTCATGAATAAGCTTGCTATGCGAGTGAAATGAAGCCATTAAAACGCTGCTGTTGCTGCACCTAAACAGAGAATAGAAACTTCACTGCATCAAGAGCAACCGAACAAATGCAAGACAAGAAACAGGAGCAGAATGCCTGGCGGCGCACAAACTACGGCTTCTCTTCTGGATAGTCCGATACAGAATCAACGGTTGTCAGTTTTGCGCCGAAACTGACAAAGCCTCCACCGAGTTTGCACCAGGTACCCGGATTGGGCTGGCCTGATTCCGTAGCTCTCTCAGCCCAGCAATCACTCACCGCCCGTGTACCTGAGTCAATCCTGGTCAACAGCCCAATGGGTCTTCTACTGCTTCTGGCCCATGTACCCGGATTGGGCCAGCCCGACTTTGCGGCTCTCTCAGCCCGACAGTCGCTCGTTGCCCGTGTACTTGAGTCACACGCGGCCCATGAAACAACAGATCTTCACTCTTCATCTGTCCTCTTTGACTATCGTTGACAATGACTCATCACATCTGGAGCCATGAGGCCCATGCTATTCAGCATGGCTCCTCAATCTCCCCTTTGATGAGTGCATTGTTGTTGGGGGAATATATTTCCCTTAAACAGGGGCCAAATGACGTCAGCTTCCGACAGCCTTCGGCCCAGAACAAGGTACTGTCGGAGCCTGTTTTCTCTAAGTATTATTTCCAGGTCCCAAGGTGCCTGTCGGGGCCCGTAGCTTCGGAGCCCCTAGACCAGGAGGTCCGGCCCGGAGCCCCCAATTCAGGCCCGGGCGCAGGACAGTCCGGAGGCCACCCTCCGAGAGCCAAGTCCGGAGGCCACCCTCCGAAGTCCTGTTCGGAGGCCATCCTCCAAGAAGCCAAGTCCGGAGGCCACCCTCCGAGAGCCAAGCCCGGAGGCCGCCCTCCGGGAGCCCAGTTCGGAGGTCGCCCTCCGGAGCCAAGTCCGGAGGCCACCCCCCGAGAGCCAAGTCCGGAGGCCGCCCTCCGGGAGCCCAGTTCGGAGGTCGCCCTCCGGAGCCAAGTCCGGAGGCCACCCTCCGAGAGCCAAGCCCGGAGGCCGCCCTCCGGGAGCCCAGTTCGGAGGTCGCCCTCCGGAGCCAAGTCCGGAGGCCACCCTCCGAGAGCCAAGCCCGGAGGCCACCCTCCGGAGTCCTGTTCGGAGGCCATCCTCCAAGAAGCCAAGCCCGGAGGCCACCCTCCGGAGCCAAGTCCGGAGGCCACCCTCCGGAGTCCAGTCCGGAGGCCGCCCTCCGGGAGCCCAGCCCGGAGGCCGCCTTCCGGAGCCAAGTCCATACCGGGGGCCCCCGCCCCTGGAGTGTCGTTTAGCTGGTCAAAGCCTGGCGCAGCCTGACACGCCAGTAAGGCTGTAAAGTTGTCTGGCACCTTTTGTACCGTAGCTAAGCTCCTTTTCCCCTCTCTGCCCCTATGAACCAAGGGTTCATAGGGGGGCATTCCAGTCTTTTCCTCTGGCCTGCGTGCCTATATAAGCAGGGCCAAGCCCTTGTAACGGACACAGGCTCCAGGGGGCCATGAGACCCTGAAGTTATCCTCTCCACATTAAGGCACACCATGCCAAATCTACCACAAACTGGACGTAGGGTTATTATCCCCTAGGGGAGGCCCGAACCAGTATAAACCCTATCTCTCCCTGTGAGAACCCATCGAGGTTCATTCTCCATATCATACTCCACCACAAACAAACCTGCTGGAACTAATGCAATTGTTCCAACAGTTGGCGCCGTCCGTGGGGACCTTAGTCCTAAAAGCTAAGTTCTCTACCACTGCCTGCAACCCGAAGTGCGCCCGAGGGGGGAGCGCCGAGGCCTTCTCGCTTCGCGCATCCCCCGACAAGGGGCTTCGGGTGCAGGTCGAAGGCCACCTTCGCCTTCCTCCACCTTCGCATACCGGAGCCCGCTCTCCGGCAAGGGGCTCCGCTCCACGTTTCAAAGGACATCGAAGCCCCGAGGGCTACAAGGTAAGTACCGCCCGAAGCCATCAAAGCCATGCTAATCCTTGTTTAAAAACCGAAGCCATGCTTCGTCTTATTAAAACCCGAAGCCTTGCTTCGTCTTATTTAAAAACCCGAAGCCATGCTTCGCCTTATTTAAAAACCCGAAGCCTTGCTTCGTCTTATTTAAAAACCCGAAGCCATGCTTCGCCTTATTTAAAACCCGAAGCCTTGCTTCGTCTTATTTAAAAACCCGAAGCCATGCTTCGCCTTATTTAAAACCGAAGCACCGCTTCGTCTTATTTAAAACCCGAAGCCATGCTTCGTCTTATTTAAAAACCGAAGCCATGCTTCGTCTTATTTAAAAACCCGAAGCCATGCTTCGCCTTATTTAAAACCGAAGCACCGCTTCGTCTTATTTAAAACCCGAAGCCATGCTTCGTCTTATTTAAAAACCGAAGCCATGCTTCGTCTTATTTAAAACCCGAAGCCTTGCTTCGTCTTATTTAAAAACCCGAAGCCATGCTTCGCCTTATTTAAAACCCGAAGCCTTGCTTCGTCTTATTTAAAAACCCGAAGCCATGCTTCGCCTTATTTAAAACCGAAGCACCGCTTCGTCTTATTTAAAACCCGAAGCCATGCTTCGTCTTATTTAAAAACCGAAGCCATGCTTCGTCTTATTTAAACCCGAAGCACCGCTTCGTCTTATTTAAAAACCGAAGCCATGCTTCGCCTTATTTAAAAACCGAAGCCATGCTTCGTCTTATTTAAACCCGAAGCCACGCTTCGCCTTATTTAAAACCGAAGCCACGCTTCGCCTTGTTCAAAAACCGAAGCCATGCTTCGTCTTATTTAAACCCGAAGCCACGCTTCGCCTTATTTAAAACCGAAGTCTTGCTTCGCTTTATAAAACCCGGAGTACCCCTCCGAAGGCTACACAGTGCCCCCGAGCCCGTAGCAGTAGGGCTAAAAGGACTCCGGGCCACTGGCCCGACGCGTCCAGGGATTCCGGGCTCCGCGCCCGAAGCATCCCAGGGATTCCGGGTTCCGCACCCGAAGCATCCCAGAGTCGAAGGTGGCTCAGAGTCGAAGGTGGCTCACATTATCACAGGGATTCCGGGCTCCGCGCCCGAAGCATCCCAGGGATTCCGGGTTCCGCACCCGAAGCATCCCAGAGTCGAAGGTGGCTCAGAGTCGAAGGTGGCTCACATTATCACAGGGATTCCGGGTTCCGCACCCGAAGCATCCCAGGGATTCCGGGTTCCGCACCCGAAGCATCCCAGAGTCGAAGGTGGCTCAGAGTCGAAGGTGGCTCACATTATCACAGGGATTCCGGGCTCCGCGCCCGAAGCATCCCAGGGATTCCGGGTTCCGCACCCGAAGCATCCCAGAGTCGAAGGTGGCTCAGAGTCGAAGGTGGCTCACATTATCACAGGGATTCCGGGTTCCGCACCCGAAGCATCCCAGGGTCGAAGGTGACCCAGAGTCGAAGGTGGCTCAGAGTCGAAGGTGGCTCACACTATCACAGGTTCGGTGAATCCACACCAAATATCCTTCTCATTACAGGACCAAGCTCCGAAGCCCAGCTTCGTTACCTAAGCACGCTCCGAAGCCCTGCTTCGCGTGTTAATATAGTATACGCCCGAGCGTCTCGAAGTCTTACTTCGCTAAAATCTAAGTGCGTTCCAGAGCCTCGCTCATGCACAACATCCAAATCCTAGCGTGCCGAAGCATGCCTCGCTAAACTTGGTTATGCCAGAGCCCTGCTCCGCACCAAGTTAGCGCGCACGGAGCCCAAAAGAGGGCTCCGCTCAGTAAATTTCAGCAGCCGAAGCATTGCTTCGCACCCATTTAAAGCATTCGAAGCCCAAAGGGGCCTTCGCTTGAATAAAATTTCATGCATCAAGCCGCCAAAAGGCGCACCCTTCGCATCTTTTATTTTTTGCCCGTACCAGCAACGGCTAAGTCCCTAACTGCCACGTGCAAAGGGGGGAAGCATATATGCGAGGTGTGCGAATGTAATGTACAGTACGAGCGTGACAAGCTAAGCGTTCGAAGCCAAACAATGCGAAGCATACAAACGAAGTATGCGAGTATAATAAACTCCGTTCTTTAAGAGAGTTGAGAAGTATGTTACAAATATACTTCGAAGACAAAACTACGAGTAATCTGTATCTAAGCCTAAGAAGAACCGAGTGCGAGGCCCCAACCCTCGCCTGCCTCTCCGTCGGCGAGGGCCCCCTCGGCTGGATGTTGCCTCGTCGGAGCCCGCTCTCCCTCGACCGGCTCGTCCAGACTCCGAAGCCTGCAGGTTTCGGCTTCCGCTTTGCAGGTCGCCCCAAGTTCGCGAAGCAGGCGGTGCCGTGTCGAAGGCAGAAAAATCTAGGGCTTCGTCGCCCGCTAAGGCCGTTCGCGGAGGCAAGGGTAAAGAACCTTGAAGGGGCTCCGTCTTCACAGCGGCTAGCAAATCCTGAGCTATTTCGGAGATGGCTTCGCCCCGAGGCCCCCTCGGCAGCTTAAACCGAGGGGGGCCTTCGGACCTAGCTACTTCAAGGATCGCCCACAGCTGTTGAAGCTCTTCAGAGTCCTCGAGGACTTCGAGGTCTACGCTCGAAGGCTGAGCCTGGGCAGGTATAAAAAACCCCCGCATTCGTATTAATGAACTGATAAGTCTTTACAAGCCTACAGCTAGGTATTACAAGGAAGCCTAAGGAGATCTACACCTTCGGAGGCGGAGGCGTCGAGGTCGAAGGCTTGTCCGGGTCAGTGGGCCCCTTGAACCGGCGTTGTCGGAGGGCCTTCATAAGGTCAAGGACTGCCTCGCAGCCTTGCTCCTTCCAGGGATCCTGCAGCCGCCGCCAGGCCCCGCGGACTTCGCCCGGAGGCGTCACCAAGTGCGGACCCCCGAAGGCCACAGGGGCCACGGAGGTTGCCGCCCGAAGGTGGTCACACCCCGCGGCATGGAGCATGTGCAACACTCCTTGACCGGCGACGCGACCGGCCATGAGAGCGAAGCCTGTCAGCGCTTCGTCCGCAATCGAAGCCGCTGTCTTCAAATAATCGGCGCGGTCCCCAATCGGGTCTTGGTCGCCAAACTCCGGAGCCCGGCACTCGGTCCCTATTTTCTCAAGGACCTCGGTCAGGCTCTGGGTGGCCTCGCCAAGGTTGGCCACAGCGAAGCTCTCGAGGTCCTGGGCCCGTTGACGGAGCTCTTCGATCTCCTTCGCATGTCGGGCCTCGGCATCCTTTGAAGCTTGGAGCTCGCGCGAAGCCGAGCCGTCTCCGAGGTCAAGGCCTCCCCTCGCCTCCTTCGCCTCCGCGCCCGAAGTGGTTCCGCCGGGGCAACCCTCGGTCTCCTTGGCAGCAGGAGTTGCGCGCGTCGGCCTCGCTCCGAGGTCCTCACCGCAGGAGGCTCGCGGCCTTCTTAGGGGCGGAGTAGCTGCGGGCTTCGCCGCAGTCTCCCCGAGGCGTCCGGTTCATCCTCGTCCCCCCTCTTCCTCTTGGCTCGGCCGGCGAGGTGCCCTGGTGGGCGAAGTCCGGCAGAGCCGGGAGCCCTCCGAGGTCGAGCGCGCTCCATACTCTGTTCCAGCGCTCCCAGGACCCCACCAGGGCGAGGCGTTGGTTCTGCTCCTCGGGAGTCGGAGTCCCGACGACTCGGTCCGCCGCCGCGATGGCCTCCTCCGGGGTCCTCATGT